>LPNX010574680.1:0-15771 GCA_001517045.1 Pseudotsuga menziesii | reverse complement strand
GGAGAGGCCCCTTGAAACTCATCATCTTATGATGGAGGAGAATCATATGAATGATGATTTCTAATAACATACTATCATATGAATACTAATGAATAAAGGAAATATATATATGTTCAAACTCCTTCCCAAATAGTATCGAAATAATCTTTATTTTCTTGTACAACTGCATAATGCTGAACCAAACCATGTATCTTCTTTTCAAACTGATGTAGCACTTTCCTAAGTATGAAATGAATCTTATGAGGCTCTAAAATATCTATAATTGGTGTCATTTGGAGAACCATATAACAAAGGTATACTGTCTCCATGAGTATATAGGGTCACAATATGAAAAGGGTGTGCAACTGGGTAACACTCACAGTTGAGAAAATATGAATGTTTTGAGGTCTTAAAATATGAACCATAGGTGTTTATATTAGATCCAAACATGTGTAACAGAAGTCCAATGATGATCAAATATATAGATGACCAACCAATGAAATATAATCAAGACTTGAAACCAATAGAAATAAGTGACACTATATAGGAATCCAAGGAGGAAACAACTAGTGAACTTGGGATTTGTATAACCTTATGTGCATTCAATAGATGGGTAAATGGTATGGACACTATCATAAATTACATATCATCCTACAGACTTATAAACCATAATCAAAATTATTTTAATGGAGTTGGAAAGAGATGGATGAAGACAAGTCAGAAACTAGTTGAAAAACAAATCTATTGGAAGATGGATCTAGTGAATTATCCAAAGAAGACAATGATATTTATAATTCAGGCGTATCAAAATGTGTATCTAAATCAGATAATTTTTAAAATTATTTAACTTTGGAACTCAAAGCATAAGAAATTTTACCTTGGGATTGCATATTGTGACAATGCTTTGCGGGTTCAACAGGATTCTCCAATTCATTCTTTCTTGCAAAATATGGAACACCAATGTTATGTTTTTCAAGAAACTGAGCCATGATGTCCATTTTCTTCTTGAAGCAAGATTTCTCAGAGTAAGATCCTTTTCTACAATAGGAACACTTGGAGATCCCTTTCTTCTTGTTCTTTTTCTTAGAATTTGAATCTTCATCAATAGAATTAGAACCTTCATCTTCATCATCTGATTTTGGATTCTTCTGTTTCAATTTTGTCTTCTATTTTGACTTGGAATTATTGCTTCCTTGAGATGCAAGTGCATGGTATTTTTTCTTGGATGTTTTTAGAGCCCCCATTTTAACCAAATTGTCTTTCCCTTTAGTGAGTGAATTAATGAATGCACTTTGTTAAGTTTGATCAATTTGCTTAGATTACATCTTAAAACAAATTATCACTAGAATATCACTGAAAGAACAAGATGCACAGAAAACATAAGAACACAAGAGAACAAATATTTTCCTTAGGGAAACCACAAGGGAGAAAACCCCACAAAACTTCCTCAGTATAGATCTCAACCAGAGTAGTGTAAAACCCAGACAACTTCTTCTAGCTTCTTTCTAGCGCACTAGTTCTTCTCTCTCTTGCAAAAAAGCTTGAGTGAGTGAGTAAAAATGAAGGGGAGTTCCTACCTATTTATATTCTTCTACTGAATTGACCTCTAACTTAGTGGGGACGAATTCCCTAACTAATTGGGCCAACTTTTTCAACTGGACACCACAAATAGCATTTATTATATTGACACTTGGGTACTATTGACCCGACTTACATCCAGAGGTTTACATTGTATCCTTCAATGAATCTGACAAGATGAAACTCATCTCTAGAAGGAGGAATACAATACAACTAGTATATCTTCTGAAGTTACAATATTTTAACACTCCCTCTTAACTAGGAAGGTATTCAACTGTAGTAGCAACTTCTACTATTACAACTGTACAACTAACTGGTGAGACTCTATATGTCATAGGAAGTTTTGATACATCATCATACATATTCATCATAAATCTCAGTAGGATCATCTTCTTGCAACCTCATTATGTGAATAATAAATCATTTTTATTCAATCATCTCCTACCATCTTCTGGATCATCTTTTGTAGCACCAACATATGAATGTTGAATCATCTTCTAGATTATCTTTTTTCATTGCTTCATATTTAATCATATTCTATATCATCTTTTGCAACATCAGCATATGAGTGCTAAATCATCTTCTAGATCATCATCATCCGTTGCTTTAATATCTTCTGGACCATCTTCTATAGTATCAGTATGCGAATAATGGAATATATTCTGAATCATCAACTTGCCAACATCAATGTGTAAGCATTGAACCATCATCTAAAACATCATAATCTCCATTCTTAGTATGTAGATATTGAAAACATCATCTTCTACATCTTCAGTATGTGGATACTGAAACATCATCATCTACATCATCAGTATGTAGATAATGAACCATCATCTTTTGAAATATTGTTATCTACATTCTCAGTATGTAAATATTGAAACATCATAATCTACATCTTCAGTATGTGAATACTGAAACATCATCATCTGCATCACCAGTATGTAAATACTGAAACATCATCATGTGCATCATTAGTATATAAATATTGAAACAATCAACAACATCGTTAGCATGTTAGTGCTAAAAACAAAATCATTTGTAGTGCTAGATCATCATCTGCATTACCAACATAGAGATGTTGGGACATCATCATCATCAATATAGAGATACTGAAAGAAACTCATTAGTATGAGGATACTGAATAGGATACATCAAGATAGGGATACTATCAATCATATCATCAATCAACAATCATCAGTATGAGAATACTGAGCCTGTCACGTCAGTATAGGAATACTGAAACTATCACAACAATCAATCATCAATCACTAGTTTAATAACACCGAAAGTATCTCAACAAACATCTTAGAATCTATTAGTATAATAATACTGAAACTATCATCTCGACAATAATCAGTCAAGCATCTTAGCAACCATCATTATAACAATACTGACACCATCATCTCATCAATCATCAACAAAACAATGTTGAACCAACCATCTCAGCAGTCATCAGTATAACAATATTGAAACATCTCAACAATCATCAACATAACAATGTTGAACCAAACATCTCAGAAGTCATCAGTATAACAATACTGATCCAATCATCAGTATAATACTACTGAAAGCAAACATATAAAAATTCAATAGTATAGCAATACTGTAACAACCATCCTTCCCTCTAATTATCTCAGAGCACCATCATAGTGAGTTCTCTGGTAGATCCATCTAGGAATTTTCTCTAACTTACTAACCCTTTCAGGCCAACAAGCCTAGTTAGACAAATGGATCTTCCTAGGGACCCACAAGCCTAGTCCTCGCTTACAAACCCACTAGGGTTTAAATGATCTAGCCATACATACTAATCCCCCTAGGATCAACATGCCTCATTTGACTAACCCTTTCAGTCCAAACAGTTCTAACCAGACTTACCCTACTCTAGACTGAGCTACTCACCACTACATACTTATTCCATATATTGTCACTCCCTCTTTCGAGAGAGGTCCTTTTGGACTACACCAAGCTTGTCTCGAAAGTATTCAAACTTTACATGAGCCAGAGGCTTAGTCAACACATCTGCTACTTGTTCCTCTATAGGAACTTAGTTGAGCTTTACAGCTCCTTTTTGAACCATGTCCTGAATGAAGTGATAGCTGACTTCAATATGTTTTGACTTATCATGAAATATTGTATTTTTGGTTATCTTAATACAACTCTGATTATCAAAAAGTATATCAGTAACATCTATCTCTGCATCAAATAAACCTTCCAACATCTTTCAAAGCCATACTGCTTCGCTACAAGCTGAACAAGAAACAATGTGTTATGCTTCCGCTATGCTAAGTGCAATACTAGTATGCTTTCTACTGAACCATGAGATCAGGTCTGATCCCAAACTAAAACAACATCCTGAGGTTCTATTTCTATCTTTAGCTCTTCCTTCCCAATCTAAGTCTATGAACCCATATAGTGTGATCTCACCATCAAATGCATATTTGAGCCCATAATATAAAGTTCCCTTTATATACCTCATCACATGTTTTTCTCCTATCAGGTGAATATGTTTGGGATTCACCATGTACAGACTTAGTGTGTTTACAACAAAACATATATGTGGTCTTGTATTGGTTAAGTACATCAGTGAACCAATAATCTTCCTGTACAAGGTGGCATCTACAGTTTCTGAAGTATATCATTCAATAATTTCAAATTTGTTGTCCTCAAAGTAGTCAAATCCTTGCAATATAACATTCCAAACCTCTTTAGAATTTCCACTATATATTTTCCTTGGTTCAGGAAAATCTCATATATATATTTCCATACTTCAAGACCTATAAAGTAGTGCATCATTCCAAGGTATTTCATCTCAAATTCTATATCAAGATTCTTCTTGCATTCGTTGATGGGCTTATCTTCTCCTATCAAGAATAAGTCATCCACATATAGTAGTATTATCATAAGCCCATCATCCTGAAACATATAGTAGAGATTAGAATCTATCTTACTCTTGGATAAGCCTAAAATCATAAGGAATCCATTGATTCTTCTTCACCATGATTTGTGTGCTTGTTTTAGCCCATACAACTCTTTCTTAAGTTTACATACATAAGATTCTCGATCGTCAGTATCGAAACCTTGCAATTGCTCAATATAAACTTTTTCTTCTATCAATCCATTTAGAAAGGATGTCTCTACATCCATCTAATGTAACTTCCACTTCTTTTTGGATGCTAAGGCAAGGACAATTCTAATTGAAGCATACCTAGCTACTAGAGAAAAGGTCTCTTCATAGTTGATTCCTTCCTTTTGGGAGAACCCTATAGCTATGAATCTTGCCTTGTACTTTTCTATACTACCATCTATGGAATGCTTCCTTTTGAAGATCCATTTTGAGGATAGTGAATGACTTGTCTTTTGGTCTTGGTACTATTTCCCACACATCATTCTTTATTATGGATTGGTATTCCTTGACCATTTCATCAACCCATTTATTTTGCTTTGTTGCTTCTTCAAAAAATGTTGGTTCTTTATCAACTAGATCACTCAACAAAGCC
This sequence comes from Pseudotsuga menziesii, assembly GCA_001517045.1. Lineage (NCBI taxonomy): Eukaryota > Viridiplantae > Streptophyta > Pinopsida > Pinales > Pinaceae > Pseudotsuga > Pseudotsuga menziesii. The sequence continues at coordinate 10,717 of LPNX010574680.1, read as the reverse complement.
ATATAAATGGGATATGACTTTGGCTTTTTCCTTTCTCTAATGTTTCCTTCTGGGGCACCATGCCTTTTTACTTCTTCAATTACATCACGAGCCCAGCAAGGATTTCTCTTTTGAGAAATCATTTCACTAGGTAATTCTTCTGGTAACTCGGGTTTGGTCATATCATGATCCTCAATTATCTAACTTTCTTCTTCATTCCTAGCTAGTTTAGTACTTTCAACAGCTTTGGGATTTTCATGTTCCTCTTCATCTTCCTTATCTTTCTTTGACTTTCTAAAATTTGTATCTTCATCAAATGTGACATCTCTAATAATTTCAATCTAACGGTATCCTGGGATATAGATTCGATAGGATTTAACTGTTCACGACATCCTACAAATAATCCATTCTTTCCCAAAGGATATATATTTGTTCTTTTCTCCTTGGAAATATGAATGTATATAGGAAAACAAAATATATTTACGTGGCTTACCTCAAGCTTTTCTTTGGAAAACATTTCTTCTGGATTTTTGTTCCCAATAGCACTGTGGGAGATTCTATTATGTACATATACTATTGTTCTGGTTTCTTCTACCCACAGGTACATTGGTATATCTTGATCATGTATCATAGATTTTATTGCTTCCATGATAGATCTATTCTTTCTTTCTGCCACACCATTTTGTTGAGGATTATAGGGAATGGTGAGTTCCCTCTTAATCCTAGCTTCCTTGCAAAAATCATTGAATTCATTTGATGTGAACTCTCCTCCATTATCTGAACTCAAAATATTTATTTTCCTTTCAGAGAGATTTTCTACTAGGGCCTTAAAGTCTTTCAACCTTTCAAAAACTTCATCCTTCTTTTTCAAAAAATATATCAAAGTCTTGTGGGAATAGTCATCAATAAAAGAATCATAGTAAACATACCTGCTTAATGAATTTATTTGCATTGGCCCACATATATATGAATGGATAATATCTAAGATCCCTTTTGTTTGCTGTCACTTTTTGGATAGGGACTCTTAGTATTATTTCCTTGTACACATCCTTTGCATACCACTTCATGTTCTATATGAATTTTTGGTAGACCAGTCACAATCTTGCTTAATATTGGTAGAGATTTGTAATGAATATGAGCAAGCCTTATGTGCCAAAGCTCACATGGGTTTATGGTACTAGTTGCTAATGTTGAGTCTGTATGTCCCTTCAATTTGTAGAGTCCTCCTTCTTCAACTCCAATTTCTACTGCATCATCTATGGTCATTCCTTTTGACCACATGAGGACTTTTCCATCTACGAAGGAAACTATGAATCCTCTCTTGTCTGAAGATGAAATAGACAAGAGCTGCTTCCTTAGTCCAGGGACATATAGGACATCTTTCATCTTCATGGACTTTCCAAAGTCCAACTTATAGGATTCTTCTCCCATTCCTTTGATGGGATTTTGGGAATCATCTCCAAGAATTACTTTGTGTGGTGATTCATTTTGTACAAGGCATGATAGTGAGTCCTTTTAACTTTTCATGTGATTGGATGCACCACTTTCTACTAACCAGGTGTCATTTCCTCCTGATATTGATCCTATTAGAGAAGATATCAGTACATATTCTTCACTGGAGTCTTCATCCTTCTTTGCTTCCTCTTCAACTTCTTGATCACTATCTTCTGCACCATGAGCTTGGAATCTTTTCATCTTTTTGACTCTTTCCTATTTCATGGGACAGTTGATGGCAATGTTTCCCAACTTGCGACAAGTGAAGAATTCATAATTTGAGATGTCTTTCTTGGGCCTTTTGAACCCTTGAGTCTTATGAGGATGATCATGACTCTTCCTTTTGTTCTTTGCTTTGGCATGATCTTTCAAGGGTTGATCTTCATTGTCATTTAGCTTCACTTCTCTAGTTGATATTCTTTCTTCTTCTTGGACACATTCTTCCCATTGCTTTCTGAATTTACTTAGTTTCCTTCTTGAAAAGACTCCTCTGATAAAAGCTTCCCAATCTCTTGGAAGACCATTTAAGGTGGTCATCAAAATTTATTCTTCCCCTACTGTATCACCAATGGCTTCTAGCTGATCCTTGATTTGAGTTACTCTTGAAAGTAGGATTGCATGGTCTCTGATTTTTTAGTCCTTACACTTTTGATGTGATTCCTCAGGGTCATCTTCTTGTTGATGTTTCTTCCTTCAAATAGACTGGAAAGGCCATCAAACATTTCTTTTGTATTTTCCCTTGATGATAATTGAGGAATCAAGTTATCCTTGATGGAGTCAGCTATGATCCTTTTCTCTATGATCATATCCTTCTTATGCTTGGACTTAGCCTCCTCCTCTTTAGGTTCTTTCACTTCCTCCTTCACAAACTTGTCTAGATCATTCTGTTGCAGGATGAGCATGACCCTATACTTCCATGCTATGATGTTTTCAACACCTTCAATATTTCAACCAGCTTGGTGTTCTTTGTCATCTTTAAGAGAATGAGAAATTCAAATGGAACAAGGAGGAAGAGTACTTACTTGAAGAAAATAGTTCCTAGATCACCCGCTTCTGGTTGACCTAGGGTTTGATGTAGAAACCCTAATTTCTTAGCTGGAAACCCTAGTATGTTTGGTGGGTGTAAAATATTCACCTCCCTAGGGCAAGGTATACGGTATCTTTCTTTTCCTGAGATTGATGATGGAGCCTCAAAAAAAATGAAACCCTAGTTTGTCCCAACAACACTAGTTGGGCAAAAACTGAAACTTCTTGTATTTTGGATTAGTCTTCATAGAAAGATGTGCTCTTCAGGGGTGAGTTGGGGGAGTCCTCTTTTCTGGCTGATCTGTTGAGGGATTTGTTCAAAATGACAAACCCTAGTTGTGCAGTGGTTCCTTTCAGGGTGGCTCTGATACCATTGTGGAAATTAAGGCCAACAATAGATCAATTTTACTCACAACAATTATCAATTGATCATGCAAAATCACTCACAAAAGAGACTGAATATGGAGCTGTAACACTAAATTGTATTAACTGAGTGTACAATAGGCAACCCTGTAATAACATAGGTTTTTGAATAAATAGAATACATCAAGAAATTGAATGCATGAGGATGCATCCAAATCTAGCATAAAGCAGGCTTACCAAAAATAAGCAAATCCCCCATAGGTGTAAAAAGTTGATCCCAAATCTGTCATGGAGCTCACGAATTGGAAAAAAGGATTAGGCAAGCTAAAGAGTGGTGGAATGGCATCTCATACATGCTTTTGCATGGAGAAAAGAGAGGAGGATGTGTAGGACAAAAAACTAGTCAACCTCACCTAGTCTAGCTTTTCCTTTTTCCTTAAAACACTGAAAAAGCAGGCAATTAAGCAGAAAAAGTAGAAGGGCACCTAGGAGGCCAGGAATAAAGTAGAATTGATTCCTTTAGCTCTCCCATGCACTACATGAGTCAAATAAGGCAATTTTGACCTCTATGGATGGGCAAATAGCAACTTGCACAAGGTGGGACACATGAATTAGGAAAATAAGACAAAAATAATGGAATTAATGTCTAAGTGGGTAAACTATGGGTTGATTATTCTAACACCCCCCCTTAAGCCTGAATTATGAGTAATATATCAGAAAATTATAGGGCCTAGCAACAAGGCTTAGTCACCCTTTACATACTGCAAATCCATTTAAACAAGGAAAGAGGCAAAACCAACTTGGGAAAATCCTCCCTTAAACATGGACTGTAAAACAAAATTGTAGAATCTTGTCTTCACTCATGCTTTCACAGCATGATCAGCAATCCCTAGTAGTGATTTTAGATTGCTGAAGGTCTTCTCAAAAAATGCTTTGGTGAAGATATCAGCTACTTGTTCTGAAGATGGATAGAAGAGTAGGTGAATGGTGCCATCATGCACAAGTTCTCTGATGTAGTGCATATGGATCTCAATGTGTCTGGTTCTCTGCTTCTAAACTGGATCCTTGTAGATTCAAATGGTACTCTGGTTATCACAGTAGATGGTAGTTGAGTACTCAGGTTCGAAGCCACACTTTCCAAGTAAACCCTGAAACCATAAACATTGAGTTGCTGCATTAACAACTCCTCTGTACTCTGCTTCTGTAGATGAGAGTGCAATGGCACTCTGTTTCTTGCTTGACCAGCTGATTGGCCCTTTTGCAAGCATGAACACATATCCTAAAGTGGACTTTCTGTCTGTGCTATCACCTTCCCAATCACTGTCAGTAAATCCAATCAACTCAAGATCAGATTTTGCTTTATAGAAGATCCCATGTGTCCTTGTTCCCTGAACAAAGTTAAGGATCCTTTTGGCTGCTTTCCAATGGATCTCTTGAGGCTGATCCATGAATCTAGAAGCCACACTTACTGCATAACAAATATCAGGTCTATTATGTGTCATATACAACAAACAGCCAATCAATTGCCTATACAGTGTATTGTTTACCATCGGTGAAGAATGAGCTTCTTCCAGCTTCACTCCTGAAAGGAAGGGAGTTTTGCTTGCTTTGCAATCCTTCATTTTGAATTTGTTCAGCAAGTCCAAGGAATATTTGGACTGGTGCACCTTGATTCCAGCTTTGGTTTGAGAGATCTCAAGCCCCAAAAATTGACTTAAGAACCCCAAATCTGTCATGGAGAAGGTTTGGTTCATAGCTCCTTTTAAGGAAGCAATCTCAGCTTGTGAGCTTCCTGTAATGAGGAGGTCATCAACATATAACACAATGATCATTAATGAACCATTAACTAACTTCAAATAGACATTTGGATCTGATTTTCACCGAACAAAATTCAGTGATAGCAAGAAGCTATCGATCTTGGCATACCAAGCCCTGGGGGCTTGCTTTAGCCCATACAATGACTTTCTCAACCTACACACAAGAGAAGGGTCAGTAGCAAAACCTTGAGGCTGCTGCATATATATCTCCTCAGTGAGATCTCCATTCAGGAAGGCACACTTTACATCCATGTGATGTACCTCCCATTGCCTTGAGGCTGCAATGGCTAGAGCTAGCCTGATGGAATCCATTTTTGCCACTGGGGCAAAGGTCTCATTGTAATCTATGCCATGAACCTGTGAGTAGCCTTTGGCTACCAATATGGCCTTGTACTTCAGTGGTGAACCATCAGTAGAAAATTTGGTCTTATAGACCCCCTTACACTGTACTAGTTTTCTCCCTGGGGGAAGATCCACTAGCTCCCATGTGTTGCTCTTCTGGAGTGAGCTGAACTCCTCCTTCATGGCTGCTTGCAATCTTGGATCTCCTGCTGCTTCTTCATATGTTTGAGGATCAGACTCCACCATCAAATAGTATTTTTCAACAAACATAGGATCCTTCATGCACAAACCATTCTCAAATTGAGATCTAGTCCTTCTTGGGTCATTTGGATCCCCAGCTAGATCACCTGCTGCATGTAGTGTCTTGGATGCCCATTTTAGCCTGTTAGGGTCTGCAATAAACTCATCTCCATCAGACAAATCAGAATCAGCATGTTGAACAAACTCTTTACTTACTTCTTGAGGTTCAGGTGGTGAAGAGGCTTCACCAACTTCCACTTCTGCAAGGGGTTCTTCTTCAAACTGAACACACCTTTCAATGAAGGATTTATTTGTGATAAAATTTGTCAACTTGTACCCTTTTGAATCTTCATAGTATCCAAAAAAAAGACACTCTTGTCTTTGAGGCTGCAAATCCTTCCTCTTCTCTGTTGGGATTCTAGCCCATGCCTTTGAGCCAAAAATCCTGAAATGGGTCACATCTGGCTTGTGCCCACTCCATGCTTCGAAGGGAGTCATACCATCAAGCTGTTTGTGAGGCACCCTATTCTGAATATAGGCTGCATAGTTGATAGCTTCGGCCCAGTACTTTGGTGGCAAAGTTTTGGCATCCATCATGCATGTTGCCATCTCCTTTAGTGATCTGTTCTTCCTCTCAGCAACACCATTTTGCTGTGGTGTGTAAGGGATAGAATGCTGCATCTGAATACCTACATCTACACAATAGTTAATAAACTCAGACTTGACATACTCACCACCATTGTCAGATCTGAGGGCCTTGAGTTTCCTTCCAGATTGGTTTTCAACCAAATCCTTAAAGACTTTGAATAGGCCAAAAACTTCAAACTTGTGTTTCAGGAAGTGAACCCAGCAATACCTGGAAAAGTCATAAATGAAGGTCAATGCATATTTGGCCTGAATCATAGACATATGAGGGAATGGACCAGCAACATCACTGTGGATCAGATCGAGGGGTGCAAAGGTTCTCTCATGACTAGCTCTCTCAAACTTATGCTCTGGGTGTTTTCCTAGGATACAACCTTGGCAGACTCCTTTGGAAAATTTTATCTTGGGCAACCCTATGACCATTTCTTTTTCACTAAGATCAGATAGATACTTGTAATTTAGATGGCCAAATATTTCATGCCACAGCTTGCTGGCTTCATTAGCATGAATGAGAAGAGCAGAGGGGTTTGAGTAAGGTAGCAAGTGTGAGAACATGTATACCTTTTGAGCATGATTCGCAACTCCTTTTGCAATGACTCTACCAGTTGAAATTTCTGTGATCTCAACTTCATCGAGGGAGAATATGACCTTCTTAGGAGACCCAGTGTGGGTCATCTGGTACACTGACAAGAGGTTGGAGGCGATACCAGGGACATATAGCACATTGTTGAACTGACCATGATCAAGATATATCCTTCCTTTGCCTTTACTTTCAGTGAGAGAGTCATCTCCCAGTACAATAGATGGTCCTTTCAACATATCCAGTGAGGAGAAGGCCTCCTTAGTCGAAACCATGTGTCTTGAAGCTCCAGAGTCAATGATAAAACTGGGTGAGCTTGATGTGCTAGCAACTAGAGCATGAACTCTCTCTTTGTCATCTGAACTTGATCCTCCTTCTCTCTTCTTTGAGCTTTCTGGAAGGGAGATGCCATTCTTCTCTAGGAGATTAGTCAGCATGTCTATCTGATTTTTCATACAAAAGCTTTCAGAGTGATTGCCCTTATTGCAGTATGCGCACTTGTTCATTTCACGTTTGTTCTTCTTCTTCTAGTTATTCTTCTTGGGACCTTATTGATCCTCCAGAGACTGTTTCTTGTCTCTCTTTTGCTCAGGTGGATTTTTATCTTTCTTTTTGCTTTTTGAATCCACTCTCGAATCTCCAGCAATCAAATATTGATCTTTGGATCGTTTGATGGTGCCCATCATCACCAGCTTGTCCTGTTCTTGTGTGAGAGATTCCATGAAATCTGCAAGGCTAGGCATCTTCCAGGTTCGAGCTGTCAGTTTTGTGGCATAGAAGGTCGAAACAAACACTGAATAATTAGGGCCTAGATTCGAGAGGATGGCTAGTACGAGATGATCATCTTTCTTTTCAATACCACACTGTTTCAGCTGCAAAACTAGTGCTTTGAACTTGGAGAAATATAGCTGCAGGGATTCAACACTTGTTGGACTCAAAGAAATCAGCTCATTCTCGATTTGATGTCCCCTCATCTCATCTGTCTTTCCAAAAATATCATCAAGATTCTCCATACTTCATTCGGTGATGTCAATCCATCGATATGGAAAAGGAGGTCTCTGGAAATACTCAGACACAGGAGGCCATAAGCCTCATCCCTCCTGTTGTGCCATTTTATCTTCTCTACATCTGCATTGGGCTCTGCTTCTGTTTCCATAGTCACCCTGTAGAGGCCTTTCTCTCTCAAGAGTATCTCCATCTCTGCTTTCCATTCAAATAAATTGAAAGGAGTCAAGATAGTTTTCTGTGATTGATCCATAGCTCTAGAAAATCTGTCCCGGCTGTCAGTAGAAGGCTCCCAGTATTTGATGTCAAACCTGCAAAACAATTTTTGAAGGAGAGAAATAACCTACAATGTCTTTGATACCATGTGGAAATTAATTCCAGCAATAGATTAATTTTACTCACAACAATTATCAATTGATCATGCAAAATCACTCACAAAAGAGACTGAATATGGAGCTGTAACACTAAATTGTATTAACTGAGTGTACAATAGCCAACCCTGTAATAACATAGGTTGATGAATAAATAGAATACATCAATAAATCAAATGCATGAGGAGGCATCCAAATCTAGCATAAAGCAGGCTTACCAAAAATAAGCAAATCCCCCATAGGTGTAAAAAATTGATCCCAAATCTGTCATGGAGCTCACGAATTGGAAAAAAGGCTTAGGAAAGCTAAAGAGTGGTGGAATGGCAGCTCATACATGATTTTTCATGGAGAAAAGAGAGGAGGATGTGTAGGAACAAAAACTAGTCAACCTCACCTAGTCTAGCTTTTCCTTTTGCCTTAAAACACTTGAAAAGCAGGCAATAAAGCAGAAAAAGTAGAAGGGTGCCTAGGAGGCCATGAATAAAGCAGAATTGATTCCTTTAGCTCTCCCATGTGCTACATGAGTCAAATAAGGCAATTTTGACCTCCATGGATAGGCAAATAGCAACTTGCACAAGGTGGGACACATGAACTAGGCAAATAAGACAAAAATAATGGAATTAATGTCTAAGTGGGTAAACTATGGGTTGATTATTCTAACAACCATGTTAAATTTTATCAATTTTATTATATGATATCTTAAAACAAATTATCACTAGAATATCACTGATAGAACAACATGCAAAGAAAAATTAATAACACAAGAACACAAATATTTTCCTCGGGGGAACCATAAGTGAGAAAACCCCACAAAACTTTGTTAGTATAGATCTCAACCAAAGCAGTGTAAAACCTAGACAACTGCTTCTAGCTTCTTTCTGGCGCACTAGTTCTTCTCTCTCTTGCAAAACAGCTTGAGTAAGTGAGTAAAAATGAAGGGTAGTGCCTCCCTATTTATATTTTTATGTTGAATTGACCTCTAACTTAGTGGGGTCGACTTCCCTAACTGACTCGGATGACTTGTTCAATTGGACACCACAAATATCATTTACTATATTGACACTTGGGTACTATTGACTTGACTTACATACAAAGGTTTACATTGTATCCTTCAATGACTCTAACAAGAACAAACTCATATCCAGAAGGAGGAATACAATACAACTAGAATATCTTCTGAAGTTACAATATTTTAACACATTTAAGGAAGGAATTCTCCAATTCGAAATAACAAGATTAATAGCATGACAAGTTAAGACAGAAACTAAGTATTCTGGAACCTGTTTTGAGAGGATGGAAATGATCAATTGATATTCTTTCTTCTAAATCCCAAATTACTTGAGAAAAATCACAAGTGACTTGAATTTGGTGAAGAACTCCTCAATGGTTTCAAAACTAATTGGATTCTATGACATCAATTCATTCTCCAATTGACGCCCTCTAATCTCATCTTATACTCTAAAAATTTACTCAAGCTTGGTCCACACTTGACTTGGAGTTGTCAATCCATCAATATTAAAAAGAAGATCTAGAGAAATAGAGAGAAAATGCAAGCCATAGGCTTCATCCATTCTATTATGCCACTTTGCTTTCTCAAAAACAACATTTGCCTCATTATCTAAAGCCATAGTGTATAACTTTGTAGAGATTTGTCCTTCGCAATATAATCCCAATATTGGATTTCTATTCATGATAATTGAAGGGAGTCATAATCACCATTGAAGAAAGATCAATGCTTTATTGTTGCACTACTAGTGAGACTCTCTGAAACCTACATAGAAAAAATTTAGAATAAATATTGTGTAAGCTCAATCAATCTCTTCTTTAAAGAGATATTGGAGGCCTGGTGTGCTCTGATACCAAGTGAGATTTCAAGGAAGATATTGATACAAAAATATTCCTCATAGATATGCACAAGAAAATAGAGAGAAGAATAATGAGACCAAACACAAGATAATTGAAGAATAATTGGAGTATATTCCATGCATTATTATTCAATAATAGTGTGCATAAATAATACATCCTCCAGAAACAAAATTTGAATGGCAAAGAATCAATTCGAATAGCTCATAAAGTAGGTTTGCTAAAACATTGAAAACCCTCCAAGATGAAAAAAACACTTTCAAACCATGGAAAAGTAAACTAATCATGGAAACTTGAGAGAAAATCATAGAGGATGTGTTGGAAAAAAAAGAAGACAATTTCCAAGTTGACTAGCTTTATCCTTATCCATTGAAAAGCAAAAAAAAACATGACAAAATAACTCAAAAGTAGTAAAGTTACCTTACCAATTTTGGATAGTATTTAAAGCATCAAGATATTATCCAGAATCTTATACAAGTGTGCTCTTATGGATAATGAAGGAAAGTGTGGGTCAAATATGAGTAAAAGTGGCCAACTACCTAGTCTAACACCTAGGAAAATTAATCAAAATGACTAATGAAATATATCCTAAGCATGGAGTGGGTTTTTAATGTTCTAACATTTGGAAAGGGAATTTCTCTGGAAGAGGACATATCTGCAATTTCGTAACTATTTGTTTCATTTCTGAAATATTGTTTATGTATATGTGTTATAAAATGTATAATTTTAATATAGGGTATGGTTATATACATTTGAATGTATGGAATAATATGGTATTACCACGTGTAAGGATATATATGTATACACAGAGTGTATAGTGTGTGCATAACATATGAGTTATAGTATGCGTATAAAGGTATTCATGTTTGTATAGAAGGTAATACGTATTTTATTAGTATTGCACACATGCGATACCTTGTATATGCTATATGCATAAGTGTGCACGTATGTAATATAATAAGCGTATATATATATATATATATATATATGTA
>LPNX010574670.1:84058-146516 GCA_001517045.1 Pseudotsuga menziesii | reverse complement strand
AAAGGTTATTTTTTAGGCAACTTTTTAAACCCCATCCCCCAAAGTAATGATAAATGAACTATTGGCGGAGGTTCTTTTAAATCTTCTCCCAAAAGTCATAATAATTTGACTTTTGGGAGTGGTTGTTTGGAAGCCACCCCCAAATGGCACGATAATTGGGATTTTGGGCATGGTTGTTTTAAAGTATCCCCCAAAAGTTATGGGATTTGGACTTGTGGGGGAGATTGTGATAAATATGACCTCAAAAGTCCAACTATCATGAATTTTTTTTGGGGGGGTTTGACTCGAACCTAAAGGTCATTTTTAAGCCGATTTAAAAAAAACCTCCCATAAAATTCACGAGAATTTGGACTTTTGGGGGCGTTGGTTATAGCACATTTGAAAATCCCACAACATATCCCATGCAGAGGAAATATTTGGCATGTGATTGAGATGTGGTATCACATTTGAAGGTTTAGTACATGAAAAATGTTTCTTATGACTCAATTCATGTTACAAGGTGAAGATCTAGAGTTTTAGTCAATAACATGTGACTTTTGGGTTCTACATAGGCCATCCATGAGGCCCTAGTCCACTTTTTTCCTGTCATAGGGATATGGTGGCTATTTTGAGATTCGTCACATTTTGGATTCTTCTTGGTCACTAATCCTTCATTTGATAACAAAACCCATGTTGCTGGGATAGAAAATTTTCCTATGTTGCTCATGTTCTTTGCATAGTAACCCACATCATTGCATAGGGACTGTGTTGGGAATCCTTTGCCTACATGTGTAATATATGGCCAACAAGTCTAGGAGGGGTACATTAGGGATGGAAATTGAGGACTATTCCATGGTATAATGAAAAATTTAGGACCTTACACTGTAGCATATTACCATGGAGATATGTTATATGTGTGTGGTCCCAAACCACCATATTGGCCCTCCATAGGGAATATTTAGCTTGAAAGTGGGATATGGTGCTAGTTTTGAAGTTAATTAGAACACTAGACATGGTTCTTGGTGCCCGTGATGTGGTTCAATGCAAAAATGTAAGGTATTATACCATAATGTTTGTCTATGGGGATCATGAGACATCATTGCATCCCTTAGACACCAGAAAATTCCTGTAAAGGGAATCATTCTCATGTGATCAAGCTACGATGGCCATTTTGAGTTTAGTACATTAAGGATGGTTATAATAATATTTGACATGGTCCAAGGTCAAAATAGACAGTTTGAATCCATAGTGTTTTTCTTTTAGGACTCATGGACTATGTGTGGGCCCCATGCCAACAAATGAGCCTTTTCATATGGAATTATTGGCCTACAACAAGGTTATGCTGTCCAATTCAATATTTGTGATACCCATCCTCCTAAGTTAGGTTTAGATATTCCAACCTTACATGACTCTTCAAGCATACCCATAATAAGTCAAATACCAATCATAATGGTAATGTGGAGTCCAAAGTGACCAATGGGGTGAAGACAACAAATCCACAAGGTATCACATGTTAAAAGGACAAAAGACTGCAAATATTTGGACTAACATCATAAGATTACAAACATTTGGACTAATTACAAAGTAATATGTTCTAAAAATTTAAATATCCATAAAAATAATGATATACTTCAATCACAATCAATCACTTAACTCCATCTATACACTTGTAGAAAGCCTTCATAACCAAAAAAATAAAGTTTATCATCACTCAATTTCTAACTGAAGGTACATAACTATAGAAAGTTGTTTAAACGATTAATTGATCCAACAAGTTTCAAAAGTAAAAGGGAAATGCACCATAGATATGGTAGAACATCAATGCCAAAATAATAATTCTTCTAAATATCATGAACAACGGCTATCTTCATCAAAATTAATTCTGAGAAAGTGTATGATCATGTGGAATGAAATTTTACTTTAGCAATGTTAAAGGGATCGATAGTTGGTTCCTTTTTCATGAGAGTGGTATATAATTATGGATAATGATGTCATTTTTTCGAAGACCATGGTCAACCCCAATTGAAAATTATTCTAAGTCAACAAACAACATTTTCTCACTTCCTTGGAAGTTCTGGGCACTTTAAAAACTTCAGGAAAATCAATCATCAAACTCGGTCATATTTTAGGCTCTTAAAAGCAACAAATCTCAGATCTATGCTATTTTTTGCATCTTTCAAGGAAGACTTGTGCAATAAAAAAAATATATATAGGTCACCAAGAGTGAATACCCCTCAGCCTTAGAGGTTGCAAGCAAGACAATATTTACAAAGGAAGCCCCAAAGATGAACATGGTAACGGTTTTACAGTAGTGGGAAAGTGTAGTTCAAATCTAGTGGTTATAAAACAATCACAACCCAACAAAATGAAGGTCAAATAGTCCGCAACTCAACTAGGAAGATCCACCACTGTCCATAGTCAGTCCTAGAGGGCTTATATAGTCCGTAACCCAACGTAGAGGGCTTGTACAACCCATGACCTAGCCCTAGAATGCTTAAACACAGTCACAGGCTGTTAGGAGTAGTCCAATACAATCATTCCCAATCCAAAAGGACTCCATAATAGTCACAGACTCCTAAAAAGGAGGAAAAACAACCACCGCCAGCCCATAAGGAAAAAGAAACAGTCACGACTTGCTAAAGAGGAGAAAATCACAGTCATAACCTGCTATAGAGGAGGAAAAACAATCATGACCATCTTGTAGGAGGTCAACACAGTTACAACTATCCCACAAGGGCTCCAAATGCAGTCATGGACTGCTAGGAGGAGGAAACTACAGTCACCCCCTGCTAAAGAGGAGGAAAAACAATCATGGCCAACCCATAGGGTCAAATGGTCACACAAAACTTTAACATGATTATTCCCTAGCATTCTTTCTAGGGTTTGTTGGTGATGCTTGATGCACTTGTTGGACGCCTAACATTTTGGCTAGGGTTTGTTGGTGAGGATTGACACATTTGTTGGAGGCCTAGAAGTTGACTAGGGTTTACCTTAGAGGATTGGCACACATGCTTGAGAGACCTAGAACTTGTGTAGGGTCTGTACTTAATGATGATGTGCCTTGTTCATGGCGCTTGTGGTGAGATAAGGTTTATCCATAGGGTTTGGTGTGACCGCTCCTTTGTCTCTTCAGTTATGGAGCACTACTCCTTGTAGTATATTTGGATGTCTACATTTATAGCGCACTTGTTTAGTGTTGCATATGAGCTAGGGTTTGGCTCTACTACTCCTTGGTGATAGCACATGCACTTGATATGAGGCTTAAAGCAACGAAGCTCAAATATTGGTAATTTTTGGCCACTTTCTAAGCAGACCTTTTCCCAAAAAAACAACATGTTGTGCATCAAAATAGTGGTAAAAGGCACTATAAATCCAATTTTGGACAGTTTTTGAGTTCATGGTAGCAATAAACCTAATTCTAGGTTGTCGTGTGCACACCGACAGCATGAAATCAACAAATCTAAGCACATTCTTTGAAAACCCATACTTACCCTAAAATTTGAACATGATTATGCCATAGCATTCTTGCTATGGTTTGTTGGTGAGGCTTGGTACAGTTGTTGAAGGCCTAGCATTTTGGCTAGGGTTTTTTGGTGAGGCTTGAAGCAGTTGTTACAACAAGTTGAGTTCAATGCCAAAAATGTAGGTTGTTGGTTCAAAAATTTAGTGTACTCTAAGGCTCTTCATGGGCATGGACCATGAGCCCTATGTGTAAATGGTAAAGAATTAGACCCTCAATTTGAATCTTGGTTCATAACAACCATCCTTATATGTGTTACAAGTATTGGTATGGCCACCATATTCCTCTTGCATGTTAGAAATTTCCTATGTAGGGTTATGTGAAAGATAAGGCCTTGCACATTTCCCATGAGCCATAAAGGAAAATATTGGTGTAAGGAAATGAGAATTGAGAACCACACTTAGCATCCCAAAGATTTCAATTAATGAGCACCATATCACTCTCACATGCCAAACTATGGTGACTTAAGGGCCCACACATGGCCCATGAGGCTCAAGGACAAATTTTATGGCCAAACAACCTATATATTGGTGCCAATCCATGTATTAGGCACTAAAAATATCCTCTAAAGTGGAAAACCTCAAAATCACCACCATAATGCACTCCTAGGATAATATTTCCTACTAATTTTATGTGGGGTTGTTGTGGGCCCAGACATGGATCAATATTCCATTTATAGGTATTTTTGGTGGCATAAGGCCCCACACATAGTTCATGAGCCCTAAGGAAAAATGTTTTGTCCCAACAACTCTTTTCACATCAAACCATGGCTTAGGGACTAAAATCCATACTTGATGTGCCAAACCTCAAAATGGATGACATATCTTACTCATTCGCTAAATATTACCTATCTATTATATAGGGCCTTTGAGATGGTTTAGTGCATCACAAATGACACATGAGCCCCTTACTCTTAGAAATTATGTTTTGACTTGCTAATATGGCTCAATCAATGATAACCATTCTTGGTCTAACAAAGCTTGAAATGGCCATTTCTCGCTTGTAAGCCAAATATTTTTCATATAGAGATGACATTATGGACTAGGGCCCCATGTGTGGGCCCCGATCCCTTGAGGAAAATGTTATGGCATAGGAATTTGTATGATTACCATAGAACATGGACTAGGCCATGAGATCCATCCTTAGTGTGACAAACTTGAAACGAGCACTATATTCCACTTACATGATAAACATTCCCTTTATAGGGCTTGTGTGGTGGACATAGGCCTATTAATGTCGCACGATCCCTAGAGACGAAATGGACTAAGGTAAGGTTGATGCATAAAAGTTCTCTTTACTTACATGGCATAGTTGGATATGTGAGGTTTCTAGTTTAATAAATGTGTCCTCCCACCTTGTAAATGGTCAGTTTTTTCCTTGTATTTGTCCCTTTTACTTAACACATTAATCGCATATTACGTTATTTTACTCCCTCAAATTCATCACTAGTCATGTCTTAGACAAATGAAGGTCAATTTCCAAACTATGATGATAATACTAAAAGGTACCATGATGGAATGCCCTCACCTTTTGGAAATTTTGTTGGTAATTATAACTAGTATGTCAAAGCCACTCCAAGTATCTATTAGGTCCACATAAAGAAACAACAAGACCAATGTAATAACATCTCTCCATGCTTGAAATGATGCATATCTCCATTGTAAATATTTAACAGAGGATTTAATACATTCAACCTAGATCTATTAATGATATGTATAATATCCCTCATATCGATTTTAATCCCAAGAATACCCTTCGATTTTTAAGGAGCATGGTTCAAGCCATTGAAATTATGTTGGTAAATATAAGGTGTACCAATGGTATCCTTGGTGTCTATGATAAATAACCATTTATTTGAATCAATGTTCTTCATCACATTATCCCTTCTATGATACCTCTACACGAATGAAAGGTTGTGTGATGACAACAAATCCTTCATCGCAAATTTGAGATCTCCCAAAAAATTGTTCAATTAGGGACGGATAAGTTGCCTTTAATCCTCGACTTTATTATCAATTATTAACTAATTTTATGCATATTTATGTAAGTATTTATCATGATCAATTATCATCTTTTTCATAAAGTTATGTGTGTTATTTATAGTGACCAATTTCGTTCTTTTAGGAAATACTTTTTCCAAATAACTCTGCATCATCTTTCAAGGACACACACACAATATTTCTCAAAAATATGTATTGATTTAAGTTTAATTCCTTGAAACGTAAATTGCATTATACATGGATATGAAAGCAAGTATATAGCTTCAATACTACTAATTTGGACATCTAACATGATAGGATTGGTTTGTCGATTGAAAAAATCATATATTCTACCTTATTTGGATAAGCTCATAACCAGGGGGAAGTGGGTTGGTGGTTAAGGGGTTTAGGTTTTGGGGGTACTAGTGGGTAAATATTCTATGAGTTAACATGTTAGTTTTTTAGGGGTTAGACATTAGGGTAAGGTATGAGGTTAGGGTCAGGTACGAGGTTAGGGGGTTATAGGTTGAAGCTTCCAAGGTGCCTAAATTCATTGTATGGGTTGGGTGTACTAGGTACATGAGTCATCTAGGTGGATTGGTTGTGTTGGGTGTGTTTAGTTGTTTGCAGTAATAAGTAAGTGATTGAATATCCAAGAAGTTGTTATTTACAGACAAAAACCATACACTTAGTACCAAACTAATGATATCAAGGATCATGGGCCATGGAACACTACATATGCCCTACATAAATAATATTTTCCCAACACAAGGTATATGGGCATGAATTGGATATTTAGTTAACTGAATACATGGTCAGGGATTATAAGAACCATGTAATCGCCCATAGAGGAAATATTATTTCAACTACAAGTGGGAGATGTTGGCATTTTGATATTTGTAACACCAATAATGGATCTATTGTCCCACACCATGGTCTAGGGTTTAAATTTATGGCCTAGCGATGTGGTTAGATTCCAAAATGTAGGGTATTATAACATAATATTTGTCTATATGAGGCTCATGCGACATACTTGTGTCCCTTGGACACCAAAAAGGTCTTGTAAAGTGATCTTTGTCATGTGATTAGGATACGATGGCCATTATGAGTTTGGCACATTCAGGATGATTATCGTGACTTAAGACACAATAATGTCCAAGTTGATTTTGCTCAACTTTGTTAATGTGTTGTTCATGTTTTCTTTCTAACATGTTTCTTTTGTGAGTTTTTTTACTTTAGTGATGTAAGCATTCTAACTTGTGCATATGTGATTAGACAATTCTCCTATTCTTGACTTTTCACTTCACATGTTCATTATTTCTATCTAAACTTAAGATCATGAGTGTCATTTGTTGATGATGGCCATATGCCATAGCCTTCCATTCTTGAGTGGTGATACAACTACTCTATTTATCCATGGTTGCTTCCCTCTTTGAGTGGTTTACCATGTAAATGTCAGTGGTTCAATAATTGTTGTGTGAATTATTCCTCTTGGTGCACTCCTTGGTATCCCACTCATGATTTCATAATGGTGTTAGAGAACTCTGAACTTGTCTCTTTTGTTCAAAGGTTGAGTATCCTATGGAAATTATGGAGGTTTTTTTAATTGTGTGCAAAATATTTGTATTTTTTTGTATGGACAACCCAAGTAGATATCTTGATCATGTTTGAAGAGCTTTCTAGAACCCTTGTTTTGGTTATGGACTCAGAGCTTGGAGGCCTTGTTATTAGCCTTTGAATATCTAAGCTTATTGTTCATTTCAACAATATTTGTGCATTGTGGAGAAAAACCATCAATTCTACTACGTTTAAAATGTTCATTAGATTGTGATTTCCCATTCATTTGGTTGAAATATGATTTCATTTGCATCAGATCTAAAGGTTTATGTTGTGGTATTCCCTTCAAAATGGATAAGTGAAGTTTGTTGATAAACATTTCTCTCAAATTATGTACTCTATTTTGTTTTTTGGGTCATCATTTTGTTGTTTTATGACACTTTTGTGGTGTATTTTTGATGTAATTGTGTGCAATGGTTATGTGAGCTTGGAGTTCCACTCTTGTTTTTTGGGGTACCTTCTTATGGTTACCAATAGATCCATTTTTGTTTTTTTTGGGAATTCTTGACCCATATTGTGCACATTTTAAGGTTGTTGGCCTCATAGCCCCTCTTCTTTTCAATAATTTTGTAGTGGTCCATCTTTTTTGCAACTTCCAATGCCCCAAAATTGTGCTCCTTAGCTTTGGCTACATTCTCATTTTGGTTGTTGGCACTCTCTTTTTTGACACTTATTTGGTGTCTTGTTTATGGGATCATTGTCTTCCTTGTAGGTGTAGAAAATTGCACAAGCCCCTCCTCTTGTATTTGTCATTGTCACCTAGGTTCCTTTTCCCACCTAATAAACTCTAGCCACCACCATCACCAATGTTGTTATATGCTCTAACTTGGTCTTTTCATTGTGCATCCATGATAGGTGGTTGTACCTCTTTGAGCTCCATCCTTTTATAGTATCCCAAACCACACCATATGCTTGTGTCACTTCTTTCCTTGAAGAAATGAAGCTTCTTGCAAGAATTAAATCTATTATGTTGTTCATATTAACACCAAAACTACATTAAAAAATGATTTTGTATGAATTATAAGTGTAGAATTCCTCCTACCCCACTAACACCTAGATTATCTCAGGAAGAGCCACCAACGAAAACAAAAGGCTTGTCCTTTCCCGCCACTAAATATGAAACTATACTTACATTCTCATGATTCTTTAATTAACCATAGTACATTAAAGAACACCATATTTGAAGTCAATTCTTTCCTTGAAAAAGTGTGGCATTCATTGCCAACCAAACTTTTCAACAAATGAACATCAATAGGGGATGATGAAGTTTCCTAACTTCTTCAAGATCCAACTTGTTTGGTAAAGACTAATATAGAAATTTCCCTTCACATATACATCTTCCTTTTTTTAAGTTCAAATATCATTCCATATCCCCTTTACAAAAGGACATGATAGAAAAAATTGTGTAGCAATTTCTTCAACTTGTTTATGGAGAGAGTGAAAGGTAGGATCATGCCATGATCTATTTTGTAAATTATCACAAGTTAATAATATTTATTTAAAATCAACCAAAGTAGGGTTCAAACTTGCAATAATCCTTCATCTTCAAGACCATGCTCCATTTCCAAGGATCTATTTGTTCATTGCATACCTTATACTCCAAATAACCGTTGTACTCCCCTTCGACTTTATTTGAGGTCGACACAAAAATGGATTTTTCTCATTTGATCCAACATTCCAAAACAAATGTTTTGTAAGCTATTCAGTCCTCTTTCCATACCCCAAACAAATACCCTCACAACACTAACTTTTCAACATTTTTCCACCCCAAGTCCTCCTTTCCTCTCTACTCCCCATCAAACACATTAGAAATGTGGTATATATTCCCTACATGTAGGGAATGAATTAGAATTTGGAATAAATTAAATTATGTGAAGATCATATTCAAGGATTTAATACCACTCTCACCTTTTGACTATCACCAACAAGTCATGCCAAGTGATCTCCCATGACATGATATGCCTATGCCTTCATTAAATCCTTCTAGAACTAGTTGAATCCTCCTAGATAATTCTTATTCATATTTGTAATCCACTCCTATATGATTAATTAGGGGATGTGTTTTCTCCTCATAACATCCTACCGCATTAACCCCTATAAAGCAACCACTCACCAAATTCTTTTTGTTGTCAAATTTTTTGAGAAGAGAGTTAGTTTTTTCAACCCTTATCTTTCTGATGGTTTCAAATATGATAAGGTCTAGTATTTGACCAATGGGATACTTTCCTACTCCCTCCTTCTCAACCATATACACCTACATGCCTTTTACTTGGTTTTTTAAATTAAACTTTTCAAAATAGCTAAAATTAAATGATGTTTTTAATATGAAGTATACCCCATTAGAAATCACCTTCATATATAAATCAATTTTTCTTTTAATATACTCATATAAACATACCCTTAGCTACAAATCCAAACACTTCACATTGTCTTCAAAATATTTGAGTTCGTAAAGCAATAGAATTTGTAACTTTTAAAAGAAAGTCTCTCTAATATGATGGAACAATAGAGAGGACTCGTAGTTTATCATCATCCATGTAGGCCCATCATAGTTTGTTTGTGAGTTTTATAGCCACCAAAAAATATCAAATAAAATTTAACTATATTAAAAATTGAAGAAAACATCCCGTCACACTAAATTTAAAAAACAAAAATCTGAAGCGCCAATTTTTTTTCATGGAAGAAGAGGGCACCAAATTTTGTGAAAATTGCCTCCTTGGGTACACCTACTGGGAAACAGATCTTAAGGGATTTCTCCTCTTTGTTCTTTCTATAGGAGATTATCTTTATAAAGACACAAGGAAATACATACTTTCAGTTTTCTTGAGCTGTCATCAGTTCAATGGAACAAGACAATAACATAAAGGATTTATTCCCACGAATGGGCTTGCCTTATTACTTGAAGGGTTGGACATATGAATACAAGGGGTGTGGGCACAGGAAGGGATCAATGCACAGGATGGATATACTCTTAAGTACTCAATTGAGGTCTTGAACAAAACTCGATCATCCAATTTAGGTGCGGGAAATAACCTAGGTCATGTTATTCAAGAAATTCTTGACATTTGTGGGGATAGATGGGATAGAGAGACCATGTGGACCATTGTGGGGTTGTATTCACCATCTGGAGGTCATATCTCCTTATGAGGGTCATGTTCTTCCCTTGTTTTCCAATTGTTGTTTGTGGGAGGGCCATGTCAACTTCTTAGAGGGCGCAGACCTGTTTGGAAACCATTCGGAGGAGGATTGGGTCATTATACACCTACTGGGAATTTTATTTAAAGTCCGCAATTTAACA
Source organism: Pseudotsuga menziesii (assembly GCA_001517045.1). Taxonomy (NCBI): domain Eukaryota; kingdom Viridiplantae; phylum Streptophyta; class Pinopsida; order Pinales; family Pinaceae; genus Pseudotsuga; species Pseudotsuga menziesii. Next base: position 136,123 of record LPNX010574670.1, on the reverse strand, counting down.
GTGGCATCAAACGTAAAATCTAGGTAGTAGAAGAATTTTGTTACATCCATATAGTATTTTCTACTTCTTGTTATTCCTACAGAGAGATTTCTGAGTTTGTATAGGGCAATTTTCCCTGTGAAGGTTTTGCACTCAAGTTGCCAACAATCCATTCATTCCAAGTTTGTTTTGTGGTGACACATAGAGGATAGACACAACATATCTTTAGTATATCATCACATTGCATGCCCATATATATGATCACAAGTTAGAAATAATTATCTAGTTTAAGTTCTATATTTGTTTGATGTTCATGAGACTTTATATCAGTTGTTGCTAGATGAAAAGTTACTTATTTCATGCAATGTATTGAGAATGTTGTTGGTATATATCCTTTATGTTATCTATGACAAATAAATTGGAGATCTACCCTAATAATACACTAATTTAAATTAGTAGCAAACAATTAGATCTTCCACAAATAAATTATAACATCACCAAGAGGGGATAATAAGTGGTTTAAGAGCAATAATTCCACGTGTTTGACGAAATCCCTAAACCATAAATTCTTGACATTGGTGGGGGTAGTTGAGATAGAGAGAATATGTGGACCACTATGGGGTCGTATTCATCATATAGAGGTATCCTCTCCTTATGAGGGTCATTTTCTTCCCTTGATGGATGGGTGTTGTTTGTGGGAGGGACATGTCAACTTCCTTGAGAACGCATACCTATTTGGAAACCATTTGGATGAGCATTGGGTTGTTATACACCTATTGGGAGTTTTGTTTAAACTATTCCATTGACCTGTAGTTTCAAACATCACCTATAGGAAGTAGAAGAAGGTTGTTACAACCATAGAATATTTTCTACTTCTTGTTATTCCTATAGAGAAATTTCTGAGTCTGTAGAGGGCGATTTCCCTTGTGAATGTTACAATCAATTTTCCAAAAGTCCACTCATTCCAGATCTGATCTATGGTGACGCATAGAATAAAGACACAATGTATATATAGTAAAATACAAGACCTTATTAATCAAAGTGTAATATGGAGAACTATTGGAGGAGCTAGTCGATGAGCTGACTAGTCGAATAGTTGACTAATTGGAGATTAGGTCGGCTGCATAAGGTCGTGTTGGTTGACCAAACTGATAGGTAGTTATATGTAACCATTTTTAAATCATATATATTAGGCTGTTGAGCCATATGAGAACTCAGTTAAGTTCTGTGTATGTATGGACCCTCATGTTATAATATAATCTGTTACTTTCTTATCTATGTTCTTGTCTCTTGTGTATGTTAGATATATAGGAATCTATGTGTATTATTAGTAACCCTCTGTGATCTGTGATGTTACAACATTGGTTTCGTTTCTGGTAGTACATATACAAATGTAATTACTATAAGCATATGATATCAGAATAGGTGTTACGAAGATAAATTCCTATGGCTTGGGGTACCACAATAGACAGCTTGACTCCAGAAATCAACCCTTTCCAATATGCAATAGAAATTAAATGTCTATCACTAAAGTATCAGACCTTGTACCTTATTCCAGACGGTTGAAGTAAATCCCCATTGATCTTTCCAATTTCAGCTTGAATTGATAGATTACTTCCTCAACAACAAGTAAACAATACAAGCATTCTATATATCATGGTGTTAAATCTATTCTAGCATATATAATCAATAATGTATAAGCATTTGACATAATCCCATGGATAAAATATTAATTCAAATGCACATTATTGGACAGGAAAAGATATTTCTATTAATATAAATCAGAGATTACAATTGATACAACCTCTGATGGAACGTCTGCGAATTGAAGAAACTGAATCCCCCACTTGGGCCTCCCCCACTTCAATCCTCGATCTCTTGATAGCAAGATAACAAGCAAAAGGAAAGCTTAGGAAGAACACAAAAGTGCTCCAAGCGACAAAGGGATGCAGACTCAAGCATAAGTTCCAGCAACAATGGACTATAGTTTCTTTTCTCTCAATTCTCTCATATGCCTTCAATGTACCATGGAGTTCCTTATATAGATTTTCAAAGGGGTAATGGAAGGTTGAATCCGAGTGATTTCAAGGCATAGGGAAGGCCAGGAGTCAAGTGAGTTAGATCCATGTCAAGCAAAACTCCAAAAGGATTTGGATTTTGTACACATCCCGATGTACGCGGTTTTAGTGGTCAAACCCGTGTATATACATGATTAAGGGTTTAAAAGTCACGTGTATCATTTTTCACATGTTTTTAGGGATAATAAAGGAAAAATCAAACGAAAAAAAATGGTCCAAGGGGTCTAAGGAGTTTGCAGCAGGACAAGGGAAGGCCATACAAAGTGTGATTCACCTAGAGTGGTGAAATCAGCTATAACAGATGCCCTCTAATGTGTGAGGTTAGAGGGGTCATACGATGGCTTAAATACATTATAAGTCCATCCCAGAAGTGGAGTGATGAAGGATCCCAAATGGAAGACCAGCCACCCAATCAGCATAGTACAATAATACAACTTTGCACATAACTGCAAATACATATAGCAGTCTTGGATACATAAGAGTACAATGGCCATGAATATACATGATACAAGATATCACATAAGTGGTCATCACCACATACAATATATATAGATCAGAATCTCCATGATTAAGATATACAAAGGACCATAATCTCCATAATGGCTGAAGATATATAACAGATCAAGATCTCCATAGTGGCTGGAAATGTCTGACATATACTGGAATCAAGTCACGAGAGCTGAGATCTCATGAACACTGGCATGATCAAGGAGGTATCATATAAGAGATGACACCAATCTGGAAAGTATTCTACACAAACCACTATGAGTACATGTCCTACTATGTGAATAGAGGTGTCGAGGTCGAACATAGTAGTCCATCGTCTGATTACCGGTCATTAATGTATACCGTTAACAGACACGAGATCACCCACCGATAATGAAAATGGGAATCAAGGTACAAGAGTGCAAACTAACAAGTGTGAATAAATGTGTTGAGGTCAAACACTTGAGAGGATCCATCGATCAGGGGACATTGATGTATTCCCAAAGACTTTCGATGGTGAGAGAACCTGCCACTGATGACTGCAATTCTCAAGGCACTCAACATGACTCTAGATTCCAATCCCAGAATAAATGATCTGAAGTTTATGGGATGAAATCCGCTGGAAGGAGGGAATTAAGGCATCCCCCATCATCCAACACGAGGTACTCAACAAAGTTGTATAATGTAGAAGGACTCGATCATAAGGTGCATGAACTGGTAACTGTACCGGGAATGGCCGACATGCAAAGTCAAGATAACTGAGGAATGGTCGACTCAGGATTCAAATTCCTTTGAACAAGAGAATAACTGTGTATGGTGACTGAATAGAGGTAGCATAGACTTGATATACAAACTGGGACATCTTTGCGACACAGCAGGCATCGACAGAGGCTCCATAGGGACTGGAAGCTTAACCAGTCGGTGGAGATAAACTCAGATAAACGAGTATAGCTCCTAAAGTCAAACTATAAACCCAACTAATGGATTTGATATACAATTCTCTGTTCGAAGGTGACACGACTCGATAGCTGGAAAAGATAACATCTTTCCTTGTTTGGATTTTTGGTTTTTTGATTTTTTTGGACTTGTTCAGTTATTTAAAAAGCTTGAAAAAGAATAAAATCGCTTTATAGTTACAAACTAGGAGGAGACAAGTGTCATAAGGGCAAACAAACTAGTTCCAAGCAGTGGAACATACCTATGCTCAATGCAAGGACACATGTGTAGGATATCGACACTCGGGGGAAAATCCCCTCCCGGTAAAAAGGAAATGAAGATGCAAAGGATATATAAAATGGCTCTGCATGGCTAGACATGAGACAAGCTTGGGCTATATGGCTGAAAGGAAATGTCACGGAAGCTGGCATAAAGCTCAATAAGGCAGGAAAAGCTCATGATAATGCAATTACAACTTGACATAAGGGATTCCCAGGGAAATGGCCAGCATAAAGTTCAAGAGGAGTATGAATCTCTTGCTGAAGGACATGGTGGGACTAAAAGGGACTCCCGGACCTAAGAGAGGACTCACATCATGGGTACCAAATTCAAAAGGGAGATAAATAGGACACCCATGTATAGAAAAGCTCTACCATTCACATAATATCACTTCTAATAGCAGCATGAAGGTTCCGTGATACCATGGAATGGGTTTGTACCTAAGGTTAAGATGGAATGGTCATAAGGCAATGAATAATTGCAAGCGGATATGAAATCCTAACCTATATGCCAGTTCAGACATAATACCTATGATAGGAACGAATGGGTAGAAACCTCGAAGAGAGTGTACAAAAACCAGATCCTACATGACAAACATATTATTCCAAAACAACCTAAAATAGTCAATAAATAATCCAAACTATAGGATATAGGGAGGAATGATCATGACAAATGCACCCAAAGGAAACAATGTGGTGAACAATAGGACATAAAAATGAGAGTAAGGTGTAGACCCAATGTTCACACATCCACTACTACCCCCATGAGGGTGACCACCAGTGTAAAAACCGAGCGAAAGGAAAAAATCCTCCACAAATGGAGTAGAGGATGGAATATGACCATTCCCAAATCTATGAGCACGGTAAGGGGCTGTGATGCCCTCAAGTCTGACACCAGAGTCTATACTAGGACCAAGGACGGGTGATAGAATACTAGGCATGTCAAAAATAAAAGGACCCAAACTCAAGAGAGCATAAATATACTCAAGTAACTGCGATCCCAAATGCCAACTAGCGCACAAAGAGCACACTCCTAAGAAAATATACAGCCAAAATACAAGCAAACCAAGGGGAGGATATGTGAGCTCCTGAATGTAGCATGTATGTCTCACCTAGGAGAGGCTCGAAACTCCCATACACTACAAGTGGAGGTATGTAACCAATTATAGTGGCCCTCAGCTTAAATGCATAAAGTGACTGTGCTGTCCAACCCCTACCTGGCTAGGACACCTGCAAAATAACCTCTGCGAAGTACCCCCTCGATAACCTACGTAAGGAAACTAAGGTCACCTCGATATAATCAATGCTTAGGCAGACATTCGCAGATGGGATTGATCATATGGGAAGGGTAGCAAAGCCCGAAACTCTCGAAAGAGCCCCTAGATATGAATACAATCCTGGAAATATCTCCGGTGCTACTCAGTTATGACTAGGGGTCATCCCAATCAATAACCACTCACACTGCCTCGTGCTTAAATCCCTTTTGAGAGGAGGATCTTGAGAAACACTGATTATACCAAGGATTTCACACACTCACCTGGACAGACACATACATGTTCTCGTTTAGTGATCTTGGAGAATTTACTCACAATGATCTATTCTAAGACCCCAAAACCTAATCTTGTTGATGCACCCTATAAAAGAAATGAGTGTATTTCATTTTAAATTATGCGTTGATTTTAATTGGCTGTAATTACTCAAAGGGAAATGGCCATGCAACTAATGACATTATGACTCAGCAGTGAAATAAAAGTGCACACCATAACAAACAATGCTAAGTGTAATCTTTGTCAAATGAAAAATAGGGTATGCCACTACATGTGATTCATAAATATATATTCCTTCGATGTCAATGCAATCCTTCCTATATGAAATCCTAAAAACAACTCTCATCCAAGCAATCCAATGCAAGTACCTCCTCAAATCCATATCTAAGATGCAACTAAGAGTGCAACTACTTTGTATTTTTCAATATAAAAGAATGAAAAATGCAATAAAAGTCATCTAAAACTCTCAGTCTCTGCAGCAAGTATAAAATACAAGCCCAATAAGACACCGAGACAAAAAAAGTAATGCACTAATGGAAAAACAAAAAGGATAAATGAATAAAACTACTTTCAAAGAAAAATCAATGAAAAAGAGGTCTCTGGTCACAGAAGAAACATCCAACAGACAACATCAGACCCAAGGAAGACCCAACCACACTCACAACCCACCCAGCAACTTCCCACAACATCAAAATCACCAAAAGGGAGGATGTATGCAATTGTTTAAAGAACAGTTGAGTATGCACACAACTTTTGGTGAAAAATCCGTGTATGTACGCGACTTTTGGCCAAAAACAGACGTATACAGAGAAGGCAGTGGTGAAAAGCAGGCCAAGGCCAAACCAATAAAGGGGAGTGTCAATGGACAAACATACTATAAAATGTGACACAGAAACAGAAAGAAACCAAGAGCAAGTCAATAATATCAAGCCCATTGTGCTCGCAAACCCCAAATAAAAACAAGGAACTTCCCTATCAGAGTCACCAATTCTGTTATAGAGAGAAATTCCTATGGCTTGGGGTACCACAACAGACAGCTTGACTCCAGAAATCAATCCTTTCCAATATGCAATAGAAATTAAATGTCTAACACTAAAGGATCAGACCTCGTACCTTATTCCGGACGGTTGAAGTAGATCCCCATTGAGCTTTCCAACTTCAGCTTGAATTGATAGATTACTTCCTCAACAACAAGTAAACAATACAAGCATTTTATATATCATGGTGTTAGATCTATTCTAGCATATATAATCAATAATGTATAAGCATTTGACATAATCCCATGGCTAAAATATTCATTCAAACACACATTATTGGACAGGAAAAGATATTTCTATTAATATAAATCAAAGATTACAATAGATACAACCTCTAACAACACGTCTGCAAACTGGAGAAAATGAATCCCCCACTTGGGCCTCCACCACTTCAATCCTCCATCTCTCGATAACAAGCTCACAAGCAAAAGGAAAGCTTGGGAAGAACACAAAAGTGCTCCAAGGGACAAAGGGATGCAAACTCAAGCATAAGTTCTGGCAATAATGGACTATAGTTTCTTTGCTTTCAATTCTCTCATATGCCTTCAATGTACCATGGAGTTCCTTATATAGCTTTTCAAAGGGGTAATGAAAGGTCGAATCCGAGTGATCTCAAGGAATAGGGAAGGCTAGGAGTCAAGTGAGTCGGATCCATGTCTAGGAAAACTCCAAAAGGATTTGGATTTTGTACACATCCCGATGTATGCGGTTTTAGTGGTCAAACCCACGTATATACGCGATTAAGGGTTTAAAAGTCACATGTATCATTTTTCACATGTTTTTAGGGATGATCAAGGAAACATCAAAGGACAAAAAATGGTCCAAGGGGTCTAAAGAGTCTGCAGTGGGACAGGGGAAGGCCATACAAAGTGTAATTCACCTGGAGTGGTGAAATCAGCTATAACAACATGAGATTAAGAACTGGTGGGAGCATAACATAGAAAATTATTTGTAGAACTATGCATGGAGAAATAGATTAACCATTGCTCAAGAGAAGGATAAATTCTTCACTGAAACACATGAGAATTTTGTAGAATCAGTACCCCAGCTTTTGAAAAAAATTCTGGATAAAAAATCCGAAAGCAACTAAGGACCAAGAGCTGGTAGAGAAACTAATTCGAGGGGGACAAACAAACCTGTCAGAATGGTTTGAAAATATCACAGATGAATTCTGCAAGGAACAATCTGTAGAAGAAAGAACTTCGGTCGAAAGTGTTCAGAAAATATTATTTACAGATCTTATCGAGCAGTTCCTTTTCCCCTTACCGACCCTGTTGTTCAAATTCCTGATAGAAAAGGGAGTGGGTCATATCATAGAACCTCATCCGTCACTACATGAACTGCCACCAAATTCTAACTGGGGAGAAATAGAAAAAGTGGGAAAAATTCATTGTTGAAAGGGAGTGGGAGTATTTCCTAAGCAAATAGACAGAACTATCCGAGCTTTCTAAAGCATCGGGTAGGCTATGGGGGGCTAGCTGGGCATATGTCGGGATAAAGTGAAGAGGATTCCAGTCGACTGAAGAAGATACTATCACCAGTAATGAAAATTAAACCTAAAAATGAAATAAAACGAATAGTGACACACAAAGGTATGTCGGATTTACAGAAAGTAGAAAGAGAGAAGAGGCTAAAAAGAAGGGAAGAAAGAAGAGAACGGGATATAGCACTGCAAAGAGGGATGACTACTAGGGTGACACAACATGAAAGAAATCCACCAAAGTCGGGTCATGACCGACAGGAAGAAGGCATGGATGAAGAAGCATCACCCATGGAAGAATACTTGTGGATAGAGCAATGTGAAGCTCTCTAAATAGAAATTCCCTAGGAGATAAGACCTCTGTCTCCAACGAATTTGAGTACCAGGGTATAAGCGATTATCGAAGAAGACCTAAGACTAAGATATGGTGAGTTTAGTATATGGACCTGGCTAGACGATGAGGTGAACAATGATAATCATCTAGTGATCCATCAACTGGAGGAAGGAAAATGGGTAGCACTTTAGGCATACCCTTCCAACCGAAGTATCCAATTACTTTACCCGACACATGAAGGAGCACCCCCCTTGCCAAACACAACTTTGCAAAATACAAAACAGTTGGACCTGTGGACAAATCAATGCAGTTGGACATCGACAGGATAAGTCAACCCAAACCGACTGCTTGTCGGAGAAGAAAAAACAAACAAAATGACCGACGGGAATGAAAGTTCCATCGACAATATCTCTGCGCAACACAAAAAAAAAACATCCCACTACCTCCATCACTGCCACCTCCTAGAGGAGACATCGACAGTGATATTGATATGGTTCACGGATCAGCACATATCCCTCTATAGGATGGTGATAAAGATCCTAGATGACATTGGTTTGTTTGTGAGTCAATATGGGAGGCAAATCAAGTTACAGTCGAAGAATGACAGATGGCACAGTTCGTCGGTGCCTTGAGGAAAAGAGCACTAACATGGTGCATGACCTATATCGAGAGAACTCCCCAAGCATATAAAGAAGAAATTAAAGCACAACTCTTGTCTTTCTTTAAACCTCCAGACATAAAACATCTGGCAGCAATAAATTTGATAACAACATCTCAGAAACCAGCAGAGTCTGTCCAGGAATATGAGAAATGATGGAAACACCTCCTCAACTAACTAGACTATGTCATTGACAAACAACTATTAATTCAGTGGTTTCTTGCAAGTCTATTACAGAAAATCCAATGGCACATAAGCTTGGAGACATTTAAAATATATGAAGATGTGCTTACCAAAGCTCTGCAAGTAGAGATGGATGAACATTTCCCAGCATATCCCATGGATACTAGACTGGAAGAATAGCTAGAAATCATGAAAAAATCATTTAAAGAGTTGAAACTTAAGAATCGGGATTCCTGGTGCACAAAATGCTCAACGACCAAACACACTAAAGATAACTGTTGGCAAGACATAAGTCGACAGGACGTTCAATTTGTTCAGACAAAATGCTTCTGTGACATCTGCCAAGAACATGGAGAACACAAAACGAAAGATTTCCCATATAACATGAAAAATGGCAAAGCGTCTTGGTGTGCAATCTGTGAAGTAAAAAGTCATGCAATGACCCACTACCACTTAAATTTAAAGAACCGACAAAACTACCAAGCAGTTTACCAGACGAACGTAGTCACGCAGAATAATGATAACAACCAGTGAAGCAATGATCAAAATGAGCCAAATAATAAAAGATATGAAGGCCATCGATATGAGCGTCGGTTCGATAACTGTCATGGAGGATATGGAGGTCAAGGATGATTTTTTGGAAATCATGACAATTGACCACGTCAGCCCATCCAGTGCTTTACATGTCACAAAGAAGGTCATCGATATGCAGACTGTCCGTACAAGGATATAACCTATTTAAAGTTTTGTACTAGTTATGGTGTAGGAGACCACTCATTAGAGGATTGTCCCACCATGCTTGACAAAATCAATAAAAAGAAAAATGTTAATGTCTGGTCGTGTGTTCAAAAACTTAAAGTAATCAATACAAAGAACCTGCATATAGTAACCTGATAAGGGACAAAAATTGGGAATGATAATCCATGTATAAGTAAAATAAAAGAAAATAATGATTAACCTAACCCAGCTAAACAAAAACAATTATATAACGACACAACAAATATATTTAAATAATTTACTAGACAGGAAGAAGCTGATGACAGTCGATAAAACACAGTTAAAGAATTAATACGTTTAGTACAAGATGATAAATTGGTATCTCAATTCATTGACTTATTGTATAATATAAAGCATAATAATAATATAGAAAAACAAACAAAAAGCATATGCAGTCTAAACCAAAAATACAAGAGTGATGCTGACCCACTTGTTGACCTAGAAATCGAAGGATACCATGTTCGACAAGTTGTACTCGACTTCGGTTCACAAGTAAATATTATGACGCGTGACACTTGGGAACAATTGGGAACAATTGGGTAGACATCGACTCTATGAGTTAGGCATATACCTCAAGTTAGCTGACCAAGGTCTGATCAAAGCCATCGGGGTTTGGAGAAATGTCGATACAACAATAAAAGGAATATTGACCAAAGTCGACTTCGAAATTATTGACCCTAAGGAAGGATCCATTTCCTTCCCAGCTTTAGTAGGTCGACCTTGGGGAAGAAAAATGAAAGCATCAATATTTTTAGACAAAGAAAGGATAAAACTAAAAGGGAATGGACATAAATTCATAGTACCTATCCATCCTTCCCAAGGAGAACCTTGGATAGAACCTATTGATGAAGAAGTCAACATCCGACAACTATATCAAATACAAAATAATGAAGACTACACAGAACCCAAAATCTATGGAAAACTTCACTTACTCAATCAAGATTCAGTAGGATACAACTCAAACGCATAATATCATGATTGGGAAGTCGAAAGATATGAGACCCAAGCAAGAGGTTGCTGGACCATTCAAGCAGTACAAAAGAAACTAGTCCAACAATGTTTTTCAGTTTCCATCACCATGAAAATATTTGAAAAGAAAAGTAGCAAATATCCTACCTTGAACCCAACAAATGTAAGTATCAGACAAATCCCAAGGTATAAAGAAAGAGAATCACCAATTATGCATATAGAACAAGTATCTAAACACATAGGTGAACATGGCTGACTACAAAGCTTGGTAGAAACCTTCACAGGACAAGCTGCATGATGGTGGGATACCCATCAATCAATATTGCAGACGTGGACAACAGCTTCGACCTACTTCATAGAAAGATTCGGAGGAAAGAGGCTAACCAAACAGGTGCAAATATCTGTGTTCATCCAAGGGCAAGACCCAGAGGAACACATAAGAACATGTGAAAGAGAGTGGAGAAGACTTGGGTATAAAGACGAACATACATGGCCACACCTGTTTCCCTCGATGCTAGCTGAATTACCAAACAAATGGTGTAAGATGGAGGAAGCATGGGGTGAAACATTTCAATGGCACAAACTTAGAGAGAATTTCATTAAAGACTTCAGTTTTATACCGCAGAATGAAAAGTTAGTCGAAACTGCAAAACAAATAAAAGAATTTATAGAACCGACCGGGATCAACACTCTGATACAAAACTATCATCGACCGACATTACCATGTAATAACATACAAACCAAGAAAATACCACGGTCGACAAGACTGCAAATGGAAAATGAAAACCCAGAAGGGAAAAGTTTTCGATGGAAATAATATCACTCAGAAACAACAAAACCAATTCGCACAGTACTTAAAGTCGATACAGCTGACAAACAAGATACCGATTGAATGATTCCAGTAGACTTTCCTACTAAATTATCACAATTCAAAGAATGGATTCAACCAATCAATGAAGCTAAAGCACCAGAATGGTTGGATGCCAAAGTTAAAACTAAAGAGTTTGACATATCAAATGATGATTGACCAAAAATGGCAAAATTCGGTGATTACTGGAGTGAAGAACAAACGACCGAAATAGTAAATCTACTAAAATAATTCCAGGATTTATTTGCTAGAGACTACAAATATCTCAAAGGACTAGTCCATGAAATGGGAGAAATGAAGATCGACATTAAAACTAATGCCCGACTTGTAAAGAAGAGGCCATACAAATTAGCTCATAAATATAAAGAGATAGTTAAGAAAGATATTGACAATATGCTTGCAGTAGGAATCATCTACCCTATTGACCAATCAGAATGGGAAAGACCAATGGTCATGCAACCAAAGAAACACGACCCAATGAAATTAAGGATCTGTGTCGACTTCAGAGAATTAAACAAAGTCACCATAACAAACCCATTTCCAACACCATATGCAGATGAAATCTTAAATGAAGTTAGATGACATGAATGTTACTCATTTACAGATGGATTCTTTGGGTACAACCAAGTACCAATAGCCAAAGAAGACCAGAAAAAGATGACATTTGTATGTGAATTCGGCTCATTTGCCTACAGAGTTATGCCTTTTGGTCTAAAAAACGCCCCTACAGTATTTTCAAGAATTGTTGTAAAACATTTTCAAGAATATATCTACAAAAAAATGGCAGTATATTTTGATGATTGGATGATATACTCTATGCTAAAAGATCACTGCAAATGGCTAAGGCTCATGTTGGAATGATGACGACAAATCTAGCTATCTCTGAACATAAGAAAATGCATATTCCTAACTCCCATAGGGATACTATTAGGGCACATTGTATGAAAAGAAGGAATCAAGGTCGACTTTGCAAAGATAAAGATTATCCTAGACTTGAAACCACCAGTAAAACCAAAACAAGTCAGGGTACTACTCGGACACACAGGATATTACAAAAAATTTATGAGATACTACTTAGATATGACCTATCCACTGTAAGAACTATTAAGAGAAGATCAGGAGTTCGATTGGACAAATGAATGTAACATATAATTTGAAACACTAAAAAGGAAACTAGTAGAGGGACCTATCCTCAGGTTCCCGAATTGGTCGATCAAATTTCATGCACATATCGACGCATCAAGCTTAACAATAGGCATGATCTTAACACGACTAGGGGACGATGGAATGGATTACCCTATAGTGTATAGCAGTAGAAAACTAAACAAGGAAAAAAGAAACTATTCAATAAAAGAGAGAGAAGCATTAGATATGGTATTTGCACTACAGAAGTACCGACATTACCTACTAGCCAACCCTTTCATATTTTATACTGACCACCAAGCATTGAAACACCTTGTAAAAAAACCTTTACACCATGGAAGAATTTGTTGATGGCTACTACTATTCCAAGAATTTGAATTCAAAGTCATTGTTAGACTAAGAAAATTAAATGTCAGACCCGACCACTTGTCGAGAATCGACACAGGAGAGGAGTTGATAGGAGTCGAATATGACCTACAAGACACACACTTATTTCGAATAGAAGCTGTCCCGATAGAATTCGAGGAAATAGCTCAATTCCTAGAAAATGGTCAAGCACCAGAGGGCATGAGCACGAAAAAGAAACAAATCTTAGCTATGAAGGTTGCACCATACAGCCTTATAAATGGATTTTTATATAAAATGGGCTTGGACGACATCCTCAGACGATGCATATTAGAACACGAAAAAGATAATATTATGTATGAAGCACACTATGGACCAGTGGGAGGACATTTTCAAGCATATACAACTACCAAGAAAATCCATCAGTCAAGGCTATGGTGGCTGACACTATACAAGGATTGAAAAAAGTTTGTTAGCCAATGCGACAGATGTCAATGACTGGGTTATCCTCTGCCTAGTACATAAATTCCCTTGATATCAATAAACCCAAGTTTGACATTTGAAATTTGGGCCATCGACTTCATAGGACCATTCCCAATACCAGCAAAAAGAACGGGTGCAAAATACATAATAACCACAGTAGAATATGTAACCAAGTGGGCAGAAGAAGAACCCGTCGACACATGTTCTAGTGAGATAGATGCTAAATTTATCAATTAAAACATAATTACTAGATTTGGATGCCCAATAAACTTAATTAGTGACCAAGGATCACACTTTATTAACAAAACCATCAAAGCACTAACAGACCAGTTCAAAATTGACCACTGACGTAGTACAACTTATCACCCTTAGTCGAATGGAGCAATAGAGGCATTCAACAAAAAATTAACAAGAAGTTTAACAAAAATTTGCAACACCAACAAGGATGATTGGGACAAAAAAATCCCTGTAGTATTATGGGCTTACAGAATAGCATACAAATGTTCGACCCACCAAACATTGTTCTGACTAGTCTATGGCTAAGAAGTAGTCGTTCCACTACATTTTCGACAGTAAACACCTATCATAGCATATATTTTGCATGTAAATGTTGAAGAAGGTAGGAAGGACTGACTAATGCAACTAAGCAAGCTAGAATAACACCGACTTCTTGCTTTACAACATCAAGAAATTCATAAATAGCAGCAGAAGGATTGGCATGATCACAATATCAAAAAAAAAATATGTCGGTAGGGGACCTTGCCTTACTGTACAATAGTCGAGTAAAAGGAAAACCCAAAAAGTTACACACAGAATGGATGGGACCTTACGTTGTCGAAAAAATTCATGCCAATGGATCAGTCCGACTAAGGACACTACAAGGCATAATATTTCAGAAACTTGTTAATTGTGCCCGACTAAAATGGTACAAAAATTAAGTTAAAAAAAATAAAAATTTACATATAATGACCATAACTATCAGAAAAAAAACCTATAAAAATCTAAAAATACCCAAAACAACAAAATTGAACCAGGCCCATAAACTAGAATGACACAAAACTATGAAAGCTATAATAATCGACACTTCGACAACTGACACCGACCCCATCGACATATCGCCATCAACCATTCGCATGATCGACATCGACGGATGACCCCGAAGGTCAAATCACGCCTTCATTACTATGGGCAGAAGGAGATCCAAAAACAAATCGCATTTAACACAAACTCCATAGACCGTGTTGGACCATCACTTCCACCATTAATACATACATCGACAGAAATGTCACCTGCCCCACCTATAAATATCAGGCCAGGAAAATATCATTTACCGTATTTTGAAGAGATAAAACAACCAAGTATCCATAAATTTGAGAGCTGAGACCCTGTAAGAAAATCCGACCAAGAGACCGAAAAGATGGCCCTGAAGCAAACCAGAGCTGCAGCTGCAAAAACAAAAGAACTACAATCCGTTGAAACTCCACTTATGAAAATATTAAGAAATATCCAAAATGCCAAGGTACAAGAAACCTCGTGGGTGAAAACCTGGACAGAAATCAAAGAATGGGATTATATGGACAAGAAAATGACACTAGAAGTGGAGAAGATAAGCTACAACACCATCATGAGTTACATGAACACACTGTTCATGGAAAGCTTTGGAGGAACGAAATAAATAGCAGTGAAATTTATCATTAGTCGGTATCAAAATGGAACATTTTACTTCGACATGCTAGTAGAAATTTCTGGTGAAGTTATATACAAACTTACGGGTCTCTCAAATCAGGGCGAACCTGCCCATATTGGTATAAAAGAAGGACTGGTAGAACGAATGACTGGAACACCAACAGGGAAGAACTTGAAAGGGCTAATGATTAGTGAAATACAATCCCAGCTGCTACAAATTGTTACCAAAATCATAGCAATAGGACTCACTACTACAGGTAGAGGGAGTGATCTAGAGCTAGACATGCTGGAAGCAGTCGACACAATAGCATGCATAGGGAAAATATATTGTTGGGATAAGTGTGTTGCCGACATGCTTAAGATTGTATGTGAGAAATGTCAGGAGTCAGTCAGGATTATAAGATTCCCATCCTTGATACTCTGGATAGCAATGCACCTCTTGTGCCCAGTTGAGGACAAGCAGTTCCAAGAACCACACGAGTACCACATGTGGAGATTCAAGCCATTTTCACAGAATGGAACACTGAAAGAATTGGAAAATGGTAAAGTATTGTTGGAAAACTGGTTCAAAAACCTAAAACTCTAGACAACTAAATGGAGGGTGCCTCAGAACATCCGATGAAGTCTACCAAAAACTGCACATATTCAACTCGAGCTCGACGACATAGCAATCTAGTACATGCAGGGGGAAAAAGCAACAGTGAAACCTCTCGACTATTACCCAACAGTCAAAGATATTTTCTGAGATCTAGCCAGACAATCTAATACAAAACTATTAATACCAGCAAAAGCCAAAGAAATAAATAAACCAAGAGAAGAAGCATTGACTGACCAAGAAAAAGAGGAGGAATACGAACTCTGTTTGCATATCAGTACCTTCGTGTCAGATGATATACTGGCAGAGGATACCACTAGGCTTCAACTGACAATTGACCCACAACCTATCCAAATGGGAAACACACCGACTGAACAACAGGTAGCCAAACCAACAAAAAAGGTATCATTTAGGCTCACCGATAGGAAGAAGGAGAAGAGTAGGTGTTGGGTAAAATGTTACTAATTAATTTACCTTTGATTTAATTATCAACCAGGACACATAAACTTTGAGTTAATACACTATATGTGCAGGGTAAAAATGGTTTCAAGCTCATGCCTAGGGTAACTCACACACAAATGCAATTTGTAAAATGAACTATTCTACTGAACAGCCAAGATCTGAGGCTGTTAAACCTAATCTAGGAAAGAAATCAATCCTTTAAGTACTATTTACAATCCAAAGGTCTACCAAATTTAACAGAAGCAATTTCAAACCATACTCAATGGTAACCTATTTCCCAAAAGAACAACCAAGCAATCAAGTATTTTTAATGAAGGAAATCCTACTGCTAAAAGAGATCTTCAAACTTTCCTATAGAAGAAACACTATTTGATCAATCTTTAATATCTCACACAACTCCACTATGGATTCTACAACTCTTCTTTATACATACTGGGCTTCTCAAACTGTTTCCATCATCAAAGGGAAATCTGTCACAAACATAACAGCTCTTCCACAAATATTAAAAACTTATTACTTTTAAGATTATTGAACCTTACTTCGTACCAACGCTATCATTCAAAAACACTTCCCACAATGAATTTGCATTTTTAACAAGAAGCAATACCCTATGATCATAAAAGGGAATTGGAAACATTTAAACAAAACTCTGTTTTAGTTTAATTCGAGCAACCCACAAGATGTAGCACTAGGTTTTGAATTTGATCCATGGTTATAAATGAATGAATAACAAGAATCAAAATATTCTGGCAAAGACACATTGCCAAATATCAATAAAATGTAACTCCCTCTCTCTGATTCATGCGACTTTCTCAAAATCTTGAAATAAACAGTACACAATCAAAACCTCCTACAACAAGTCTGAAGATGCTATCTAATAAACCCTACAAACATTATAAGCTTTAAAACCTTTGTGGACTTTGCAAACTCTTTAAACTCTAAAAATTCTGTAAATCCTTGAAATGCTTAAAAGCTTTGCAAACCCTGTAAACTATGAAAACTCTGGATAAGAAGTTTAACCCTTCAATCCTCAATACTATAGCCTAATCTAGTTCTTAAAATGAAATAAGAGAGAATTTATATCTGGCATATTCAGCTACTCTTGTTATTATTTAAACCTACAGTTCACTAAATCAAATCCACAACCAAAACTAAAATTACCCAAGCCGGTTCACACACATTCAATAATATAAACCAATTCAATGCAAACATCAATATATCTCCAATTATAAAGTTTACCAGCATACATATATATGAAAGACAATATCAAAAGAAATGACATAAATTTACTTACAGTAGTGAAGAGAAAAGAAAACTACACATAAACAACGAGAGTTGAAGGTGGGTCCGGCCTTCAACACCTCTAGATCTAAAATTGAAGCTTTAAGGAATAAAACGCAGTAGTCAATCAATTAATTTGAAACCATATTTTTACAGTATATCATCTCCGTCTTCTTAAGGGTTTCTCAAACATATTTATAGCTTGAACTACATCATGGGTCGACCACTGAAAAGGGTCGACCCTTCCTAAAATATATACACTTATCCTAGACAATAATGCAGAAAATAGATCAAGAGATTAGATTGGATTCGGATCCTCTGGAATCCACACATTGTTGAAGATTGAGGTCAACAATCTTTGGGCAAATGAAGGCTACGAAATGTCACCAGGTGGCTCATAGTCAACATATAAATGATTTGAGGCAGAACCGTATATTATCTCAGGCAACAAATCCCCCAAATATATTAATCAATCAATATATGCTCATTACGTGCCGGAACAAGTGTCGGATCGAGCGACCAGAAAAACAATTGCGTGGGAAACAAGATTTTGAAAAATGATCAGCATTTAATAAAAAGCTAAAGTTTAAGTTATGAATTGAAACCCATCAAAATGATAAATAAAGTAATAAAAATGCCAAGAATTTACCTGTTAAAGCATCTTGGGATGTTGTCTTTGAAAATACATATTCAAACACAAAATACAACAAAATAGAGTCAAATATACTTGATCCCATATAGCTTCGAACTAGGAATAGGGTGGTAGACAAGAAAAAATAGGAGGTCATCAGTAGGTAGAAGAAAATGTCGAATCAGATAATCTAGAATATACTATGACAAAAGAAAACTTAAGGAAAATAGCAAAAGAAATAGCAGCCTCAAGGAAAAAGAAGGCAATGAAGGGAAAAGGGAAGGGGAAACGTAGAATTCTCCTATCTGAGTCAAAAGATGAAGAAGAAATATTGGCTACCACTGTCGACATCATAGCAGATGCAACAGCAAACAAAGTTTTGGCCGAAACACAATTCAAACAGTTTGTTGACGCAGGAGCAAAGCAAGGGAGATCGAAAAATGTAAAAATTGCAACCACTTTAGTTGATGAGAACATTGTTGATTTAGTTTCTACACCTCCACCTCCATCCCCAACCCATATCACATAATAAGACACCCCATAGATAACCACCATAAGCCAAGTCGACATTTGTAAGAATGCTATGCCGGAGACACTGAAAGAATGGTTTGACCAGGACGGTGATTTCCAGGCATACATTGAAAAATTACCCGAATTACTCACCTCTGTTCAGAGAATTACCACTAAATTCCCACTAATTGAAGCTAGTGCATCACACTAGATCCTCTCTCAGAAAATTGGCCAGATACCCCAGAAACCAAGATCTATGGGAATTATCAAATCCACATTTGTGATGAACCTCGATAAGACTTCCTAAGTTTCCGCAAGCCGCACCTCATCCATTATCCCTTTTGACATTTCACACCCTCTACCAGCCAATGAACCAGTAAGAGATGCAGAAGAAGATAACCTGGAAGATATCAACCAGGTGATCGACAACTTGTTATCTGATAACCGCGACGACTCACCACCAGAAGTCGACAATCAATTGTTGACTAAAAATACCCCGACTACACCAATCACACACGACCATTCACCATCGCCATCACCACATACCAATCCAAAATCTCTACCAAATCTAGAACCACCCATTTCGACCCCATTATATACACACCAAATTACAAGTTCCACCCAAGAAGTTTAGCCAGGAGTCCCACTGACCAGTGAAAATCAACAAAAAGAAAATCAGTCACAGGAAAACCAACCAGTGGTAGTAACATAGGTAGCTCAACAGACAGAACAACACCGACACAAAAGGAAAAGAAAGGACAAAAAGAAAAAGGAACATCACAAAGAGTAGAGGTCGACAATGGTCCACCTTAGCCAACTTGGATCGACTACTGCAGTCGATGTAACAAAGCTAAGAGATGGAGAGTTGGGACAACTCTTAGAAACTATGGCCACCGAGGAAAACACAAGAATCCAGACTAGACGATAGCAGATCGACAGCAATAAGAATGAACAAGTCGAGTTTCTATCAAAATGCATAAAATTAGTTCAAACAATAATACCGAGACCAATGGAAGACGATACCGACAAGCCGCTAGAAAAAGTATATCAGCTATTTGAAAGCATGGTGTCGACTCTACAATCACATATACAAAATACAAAGGAAGATCAAATAGAGGAAACATCCAGACTACTTAGACAACAGTATACAACATTCTTGGAGGCTCACAAAGTGTTACAAGATCATTTAGAGGAATCTATCATCACAGATGAAGTGCTCCGTGATTGGCCTACCTATTACGAACAAGTATTTTAGCAGATCTATAAGACCCATGAACAGATTCAAGTGTTAGAAAAGATATGAGGAATGGAAGAAACAATGAGAATTAAGATACAAGAACAAATTGTATTGGAAATAGCCAAACTGCAGAAACTCGAGAGACAAGCACACCAGTGGGTACAACAAGCACTACTGAGCCTCGACAAACTGGATATAGTTTTCCCATAGATGAAAAGACTACTAGATGTAGTAGAGGAAAAATCTCAATTCATGGGACCCAACATGGAAAGAATTGTAGACCTTTCCATCCAAGAAAATATGTCGACTATTTCAGGCATCACAACGTTAACTATCAACATCCAGAAAGTATTACAGAGCTGGACAGAATTTCAATAGCAACTGACTATTGTAGCAGAAGCAATTGTGGAAATATGCATGCAGAAATGACCAACCATCCGACTACACGGCCCATGAAGACAAACAACACCAGAATAAACTACCTTAGATAGTACATTGTTGAACTACCTCCCCTGTTTCTTCGGGACAAAGAAATATTTTGTTCCTAGGGGAGATGTTAGAGGAGCTAGTCGGTGAGCTGACTAGTCAAATAGCCAACTAATTGGAGATTAGGTCGGTAGCATAAGGTCATGTTGGTTGACTGAAATGATAGGTAGTTATATGTAACCATTTGTAAATCATATATATTAGGTTGTTCATCCAGATGAGAACTCGATTCAGTTCTGTGTATGTATGGACCCTCATGTTATAATATAATATGTTACTTTCTTATCTATGTTCTTGTCTCTTGTGTCTATTATGTCTATATGAATCTATGTGTATTATTGATAACCCTATGTGATCTGTGAGATTACAATAAGAACCCAAAATTAAGGAAATAGTCATGAACCACCTCCTTTCTTCTTTCTATAAAATATTCCATAATTCTTTTAATTTTTGGGTATTCCTTGGATGGGGAAAGTTTATGAAATTCTATCTTGGATGGCCCATTCTCATGGGAAGAGGAACATTCTTTGAAAGAATCAATTGTAGATGAAATTCTCAAACTTCTCCCTTGCTACATCTCAGGACATTTCCTCAACAACAGAAATTGACTTGTGCACTTTAGTTGAGGGTTTGTTTTCAACAATCTTACCATTTTCTACACTTACAACTTTTGATTGAACCATGAATGAAACTCTGTATTTAGAGTGTGATTCTCCGTTAACTTCTTGACCTTCATATTTCTTAAGTTGGTTTTTCCATAATCTTTTTCCAGTTTTGTTGTTGTGAAGAATAACGAGATTCAAAGATTAACAATGATCCTTGTCATGATTGTTTTTTTGCAATGATTACAATGCAAGTCCTTTTGTGTGGACATTGGCAAAGTTTTTCTTGCTTATTGCTTCCGTTGTCCTCCCTGGGTTTTCTTTCGTTTTGTCTTGGAAGAACTTGTTCCATTAGTTGACTTCTTGCCATGATTTTGTTCTATGTACATGGATTTCTTGAAAACCTCATTGAGAGTCTTGACCTCAAAGATAAATATTTTTTTATCTGACTATACAACCCATTGATGTACTTCACTAACATCTTCCTATCAAATTGGTTGATACCCAATTGGATGCATTTCATTTGGAGATTTGTTGTATATTCTAGAACACCTTGTCCTCATCTTTGGCTGAGATAAACTTTGGATAAAGACAATAATCGATCTGGCTTCCTATTTTTTTTCTTCCATCAAGCAAGGACACATGCAAATGATAGAAGACATTCCTTGTTGCCACTTTTTAATATTTTTTCTTATGGAGAAATACTCTTTGAAGTTGTCGAGGGTTATAGTATTCAGATTTGCATTTTTCTTTGGTTTTAAGATCCAGTGCTATATGTTAAATGGTAGGGTACTATAAGTTTACATTACAATGAACATACTAAATATCAGACATCAAACTATTAAATTTAGAAATAGAGGGACAATTAATTGTCAAACATATGGAATTCGGTTAACTATTTGAAAATTAGTTGTTTCTCGAGCATTCATAATATTCAGACACAATGTTTGAGAACCCAACCTTATGGTGATTTTTCATGTTTCAAGATATTATCTTTTCCATTTAATCCTTATCTTTGTTTCAGCCTCATGCAACAGTCCACAAGCACCTGAGGACTACGATGAAGAACTTTCCCAAGCTCTAGATGCAAGTTTGAAGATGGGTTCACTTCAAAATCCTCCCAGTCAGCCTCCACCATACTCTTACCCTAGATGATACAGGTATGTATCATAACAATTATACAACGTTTACATTCGTTGAATTCCTTCTTTCACAACAATTGGATTTTTTTCTTCATGCATTTACTGAAAAGTATGTTGTATTTATTATGTATCTATCTAAAGATACTTACAGACATACATATATCTATCTATCTTATAGACGTACATATACATATAAGCATGTGATCTATCCACTGCAACCACTGTGTTGTCAGCCAAATCTGAGAATTTGTATCAATTATACAGTCATTTAAATAGTTGGAAGTAAAACCTATGTCCGCTATCATTTTAAGGCTTACAAATTCAGTTATTTCTTGGTCTGCAATAGAGAGATGCATTTATCTGACACTTGATATGGCGTTGAATCTAAATTTATACATTTTGAGGTTTTTCTAACACACTACACTCCCATTTCATGAAGCTATCAAAGGAAAGAGTGAGGGAAAAATATAGTACAATTAAGAAAATTTATGATGGCCATGAATGGCCAAAAACAGTTCATGATGGATATTTTGAGAAGAACATATGGGGATGTGCACAAGGTATCTATTACCTCGTTTTTGCAATACATATTGGAACAAAATGAGCTAAAAGCCTAAAAGTAAATAAATACTTGAATTAAAACCTTACACGGCAGTTGGGCTAGTGTTTGCAAAGCTACGTGTGTCAGTTAGTAGACAGGTAGTGCAGTTGACTATATTCTATAGAAAATGTCAATCACTAAGTAGTCAAAATTTGTCTATGGCCTGCTCAATGGTTCTGTCTCTAGCTATATTGTTATGGAAGTCTAGAACAATTATGTGAAATTATGTTCTTTGTATATCTTGGGATAGTAAGAAGAAATGTTTTTAATATCCATGGTTGATAAAAAACATTCAAAGCGATTATCAAGTATATTATGTTGACAAATAATCTAAATATGAGTGTCTATTATGAATAAATACTGGTAAAATGCACTCTTAGAAATTATAATAAACCGTATATTTGTCAGCATTGGAAATCTGAACCATGAAAGTTTAGTTTAGAAATTAGACCTTTTTCCATTCGTTCCAACATTCCATGTTATAATGTTGATTTGGGATTTGGGAAATGGTAAAGGGACTGTGTGTCCCAAACTGAGTTATGTTGTTTCCATGCCTATTGTAATCTACATATGCTAATCTGTATACATTCTGTATTTCAAAATTTCATTATCTATAATAGATCCATTTAGGTTGATAGTGTGGGAAACCTTAACACTGGTTCTTAATCTATTTCACTGTCAATTACAATCCATATTTTTCTTCTCATCTTATGTTATTGACTAATTTCCTTAGTGATGTATACCTACTTTACACAAATCAATAGGTGTCATGAGATTCATTACTCAGATCCTGTACATGTTATCATTTGGTGCTATCTAGACTCCAATGTTATTGATTGATTGTTGTCTTAAGCATCCCTCACATTGGAGTTATGATATATTTAAAATATTCTTGTCGAACCTTTTATGGCCAAATCCATCTAAAAATGGACAAGTTAAAATAATTGGACAAACTATTCACTTCCCCTTTTCTAAATCCTTTGTTTTGAACTAAATGATTGGCAACATATACATATATTTTTAAAAAAAATTATTCTGGAGATATATAGCCCCTCTCTTGCCAATATATTAGGCATTCCAAGTGAGGATTTTGGTACTTTTCCAACCTCCTGCAGATTCCCTCCTCTTCCCCAGTTTTCTAGATAGAGGATGGTCGTAACCACCAGCCAAAATACTAGCTGGTAATGCCAAGGGACTCATTGAGACTTGGTCCTGAGTCCTCTGTTAACTTTCTCTCAAGAGAATCTAACAATTGAGACAACTCTTGGGGCTACCATTGGCGCCATATTTATGTATTTTTGTGGTTATGATTCTGTAGAAGGGGCTAACATGCAATATTCTATTTGTAAATTTATTGATGGACAGCTAGTTTAAACTTTACTATACCAAATTGATTAAGAATTCGCATGGGTCAATCTAATAGGATTTGTGTTGGCTGTAATCATTAGATAGGCTATGGACAATTTTTAAGTTGTATGCGAACCTTATGGCATCCATATTGTTTTTTTTGTTTTGCATGTAAGCTACCCATACATGAACACGAGGTATTGCCCTTCATATAACCTGACCCTTTATTTTGTCTATGGAAAATGTCAAATGATCATTACATTAATATTTGATATTTGATGTATTGGAATAAATTTGGAACATAATTTGACTTTTGTAGGTTTGATTTGTTTAGAAAATGAATGTAATTGACATATATTCTGAGGTCATTTTGAGTGTAATCTTACATGGTTATTCTGTAGTCTTCCATGTCACAGAGTGATCCATACCAGAAGGTCTATTACAAGGAGCTCCACCATCCAAAATGTGATGTTTGTCACTAGTTTGTAAGCCAATTTCTTTATATTTTCTGCTTATGTATCTACTTTCATGTTTCTGGTTGTATACAAGTTGATTGTTTTGTGCTCAAAGATTCACAAAAGCAAACTTGTATGATTACATATATTGTTATGCAATAATTGATTTTTCTGGTGTTAATGCAAAATATAATGGATATATACATGCCTACAGATATCAACATATAGAAATGGCTTGATTGAATACACAGCCCATCCATTCTAGGGGCAACTTTATTGTCCTTTACATGAGCATGATGACACTCCTCAGTGTTGTAGTTGCGAGTGCATGGGGGTAAGTGCTAGTTAATTTTGAAGTATTGAGTTATATATAAATTATGCTCAAATAATACCAATGATATTAAGTTTTAAAAATAATAATTTGTAAGAGCTATGACTAGAGTGAAAAATGTTCAGGATAGTGGTAAATTGGTAATACAAGTAAAATATGTTTTCCTTAGATTATACGTGTTTTCATCATTCTCATGATATATATATATATATACATATATATATATATATATATATATACATCATATATAATATATACATATATACATATATATACATATATATATATATATATATATATATATATACATATATACATATATATACATATATACATATATATACATATATATATATATACATATACATATATACATATACACATATACATATACACATATACATATACACATATACATATACACACACACATATATATATATATATATATATATATATATATATACATATATTCATTATACTCCATTCATAACATTTTGAAATGTATAAGATATAAGACTCCCTTATTGACATTTTGGCCAAAACACTTAACGATAGGGGTGTGCAATCTTAGCGCTGGGGCGAGTGGGGTTTAAACCTAAACCCATAAACAAGAGTCCAACCAACCTACATGGAGTCGGTGTATTATGATACCAATCCAAAGAAGTGTGGACCACTCAAGGTGATTGGTCTTCTCCTACACTTCACATTTCGTCGTTTCATTTGAAAGGAACTTGACCCAAAATTTTGGAACAATTATTTGTAGTTATACAATTAATGGGATCCCTATCCCGAAATGTTTATCAATGTCGGGCACATCTTCCCTCTACCCTTTTAAACCTTTTACAAATTTTTGAAAACTAACCTAACGACCGCGGCAACCAAAGCATGAAGACAATAATGCTCAAGGAGTCGATGGTGCACGTGAAATGTCACATGTTTTTGTTGTGATTATGTGATTACTTTACACATTTGGCGTGGGCATATTCCATTAATTTGTCCTTTTGGAAATAAAGAAAACAATCTTATTACAAAAGTTTTTAAAGAATATAATCAAAAATTAAATATATTGTAAAGTACAACTTTTAAAGATCAAAAACTGTAACGCTTCATCTCAGAAATCTTAGAAATACTTTACTGTATTCTATATTAAATCTCACAATACCTAAAGAACAAATAAATTGAAGTTTCTTTTTCCAATTTCTTGTGGGCAGGATTGACAAACCCTTTTAATATAGCAGCAGACTTTTCTTCTTTATGGAAATTAATTATAAATTTTAAAATGTGACTTAAAACTATTTTCTAATCGACTAAAACTTACTTTCCTCTTAATAAATAAACCTATTAAATTACCACACTAAACCCAAAATAATTTAGATATGTTATATAGATGACTTTTACTTGAAATAATTTTATTAAATAATGTGAGTTGTCAACACTTTCTCCTAATCTCCTTTAGAAATTTAAAGTTTAAATGATGAAGTCCATGTTCATAAATTATTATATTGAGACTTTAACATGTCAGCCTTATCATATGATCATCTCGGAATCGTGTGATAACAGGAATCGATAAGAATATATATGTGAACCAGGATTCTCTTCAATTTTATTTGCAGTTTAAGAAGCCTTCATCACCAGCAACCTTATCAAAGAAGGCCAACAGAAGCCATTATATATCAGTCGATATAAGGCATGCTATTACTTACGTCGATTCTGCATTTGAGGAGCTCATATAGTCAAATCGATGTTGAATAATTATTCTTTTGCTAACCGGGATTAGTCACCGAGAGAGCCATCCAAGGGAGGGGCACAGGCAGGCACGTAAACACTGCGAGGATTTAATCGAGTCGGTGAGTAGTGATTGATTTCCCAACAGATTCGACGCAGTAGGGATGGATTTTAACAAATATTACCCCTGCTTGGAAAAAGTGGAGAGCCAATTGAATCACTTGGGATATTGAAATATATAAAGATCGTATTATAATGTTTCATCAAAAAAAAATCCCTTGGACCTTCAGACATAGATAGTTTTATAAAACTACCGGTTTGACACTGCCTTGATATATTTTTAATAGGCTGGAGTAGGTCTACGGGCAGGAGGACAACGCACCCCACAAGTGAGGCTTTTATTTTCAACTTTGTACTAGATCTCTTAAAATTGGCTGGATTCATTACGGGCAGGTTCAAGGGCTCTATTTTAAAAGACTCTTAGCTCGCTCGCCCCCTTAAGGAATAGTGGTAAAAAGCAATCTTTCATTGTGTGCTGAAAAATTAATTTATCTCGGAACTATTGAGTTTTTTTTCCAACAGAAACAATTGAAAACACTAATCAGAATATTCTGAACTCACAAACCTTGCAAAAGAAAATGCTTTAATCGCAGTAAACTTTTAATGGAAGCATCTTACCTGATTTTTCCAATGCAAAAGTTCTTCCTATGAATATATGACGAATCTACTGCGCAACAACATAATAAGCATGTACAACAGGCTATCAGATAAAGTTGGACTAGCAGGCGGTAAAATATCTGTTGTAAATCGCTGCCAGCCAGCTAGGTTCCCCATTTCAGCTCAGAGAATAGATAGCTGGATGACAGATACAATCCAATCCACTTTGGTCGCTCCTCCAGTCTTATTTCTTCTATTTAGCAGGTAGATGGAGAGATATCATGGTGCCAAGACAATCGCTAATTGCTATGGGTTCTGTTTGCATCGGTGAGGCGGTCATGGATACACGGTTGTTAGATAATGCTTGTGGCGCATAGGGAATAGAGGAAAACCAATCCGGTAGACCTCCATCAATCGGTACTCCTATAATAACTTTAAATAACCGTGCTTTAAACAATTGACTTTAATTCTAAATTGAATATATGCAAAGTTTAAAACATAATAAAATTTAAAAACGTAAAATTTATTATATGTTTTTATAACCATTAAAACATTATAAAACTAAAATAATTTCAACCCTACGCATTATATCTTATTTGGTATTTACACCGTGCATGAAGGAGGCCACGCGTCTCGTGAAATCAAGATTAAAGCCGGCATATTTTCCTTATCTCCCACGCAGCCCCATACCCACGTGACTGGAGGCTGCATGCGCCCCACCTGTCCACCAACATGCAGCAAGAGTCCTCCCACACCCGCCTTCAAGAACTCCTTCGTTCTCACCCGCGCGCAAGGTCCTTCGCCTGCCCAGAAAGGAATGCACAGTCTTTGCACTGGTAAGGAAGGAAATTGCAGATGAGACTGATCGAAGTACGGGGCATTCCAGCAAGTCTCAAGTGCCTGTTTTTCTGCCTTCCATCTATGCTGTTAATTAGCACAGCCTGTGAACACAAGGATTCTTTCCCAGTAATAGCTTCTACATGATCATTTATAAAAATGGCGATTACCTTATTTCGCAGTACTAGGCAGATACAAACGAAATAAAATTTAGGGCAGGGCTTGTAGCAGTATGGTGAAATAAATCGGTTGGCTTTCACGCTCAAATGCTTTGGATGGAATCCGTTGGAAAAGACACATAATGGGTTAGTTAAAGGGTGAAGCAGAGTAGTTGTGGACATGGCTACAGTAGAAAAAAGATGAAAGAGCAATTTCTTGGTAACATGGGTCTTGGGAGAGAGCGGGAAATCACAAACTTGCAGGCTGCTCGCATGCGTTATCTTAGACAAAAGGGTGAATCGTATTGTGTGAACAATTAGTGAAATTGACATGCAAACGTCCCTTTTGCAGATTGATGGAAACTATGTAATTTGTATGAGGATAAAATGTTTAATAACCTGCTAAGAAAATTTAATTTGAGAAATAACTGCATTGTGACCTGTTAGATTTCCTTGTAGGAAATCGCAGTTTATATTTAATGTCCTCTGCAATAGCCATGGATATTGTTTCGATGCGTTTTTCCTTGCATAATATAATTTTGTTTCTTGGTTGAAAAGGTATGCAGACTTTTCAGTTGCTTACTGGACAGGATATTTCACTAGTCGACCTGCTCTGAAAGGTTACGTGAGAAAACTTTTAGGTTTTCTGCAGGTACTCTTTTGCTTAATTGTTCTCGCATGGTGCTCTTGGGGTCATTTACGATGTGGTTTCGGTATTTATTTGTTGTGAACTTTTGAATTTTCATTTTATAACTGCCTTAGTTAGCTATTCTTTGCAGGCAGCAAGGAAATTGGAGTTCCTTGTAGGTAGAAATAAGGGAAGTCCAAACACTGATTCTTTGGAAGAAGCAATGGCTCTCTTACAGCACCATGATGGAGTATCTGGTACCTCGAAACAACATGTGGCTAATGATTATGCCAAACGGCTTTCACGTGGCTCTGTAGAGGTTTAAATCTAGTGGCTTTATCTCTAGCACCCATCCTTTTTGTCCGTACACTATGATAGTACAATGTTTGTTATGTTTTATCTTATATTACAGTTTTGCATGTATTGTATATTAAATTAGATACAATCAAAAGTAGATGTTTCTTTTTGATGAACTTGGTGTCCCTTGAATTTTTTTGGTCTATTCAACATATAGGTTGGTGCTTTAAATTCTTGTTACAAGATGGTAAACTGTGAGTTCATTTTCACCTTTTCATCACAGGCCGAGAGTGTGATGAATTCGGCATTGCTCTACCTTATGAGTGGGAAATCAAATAATAGTTGTGTAGATAAAATTTCCACTGGGCACAGAACTCATTCAGAATATCAAAAGGGAAGTTTAATGCAGGAAGAGGATTCCAAGAGTACCTCAAGACAGACAATAAAACTTGCACAGGTATATTGTTCAAATAGAATTTGCCCTAAGTAATTGTCAGTTTTTTTTTTTTTAAAGGAAACT
This sequence comes from Pseudotsuga menziesii, assembly GCA_001517045.1. Taxonomy (NCBI): domain Eukaryota; kingdom Viridiplantae; phylum Streptophyta; class Pinopsida; order Pinales; family Pinaceae; genus Pseudotsuga; species Pseudotsuga menziesii. Next base: position 106,352 of record LPNX010574670.1, on the reverse strand, counting down.
GTAGACAGAGATTTTGTCCTCTATAAGGAAATCTGCATTCTTAAGCATAAATGATCAGAGTAATAGATTTTATGTATGTAATATTCTTATCAAGTAGTTTTCTACTTCAGTAATGATACATATTGCTTCTAGAATGAGTAAGCTCTACCTTTTAAGCATTGTTTGCAGTGTCCTCTCATGAATATCAGCTACTGCCCTGAATCTGAAGCTAACTTAGGAGATGGGTCGAGTATGGTGTGGTTCTCATCCTAATACACTATTTTAACTAATTCTTTACTTATCTGAGCTGGCTTTTATTCTATTTGAATATTGGGTTGCTCATTTATTTGTATTTTCTTGATTGATTTGCACTCAGGTAATTGTTATCTATAATCCTCTGGGATGGAAGCGCAATGAAGTTGTCAGAATCCCGGTATGCTTTATTCATGAAAGAGTCAATTTAGAAAAAAAGAAATGGGCAGTAGAAGGAACAATAGACGAAGGGAAGCTGGAACACGCTGGGATGCTGGGCTAGGTTCTTGCCCTTATTATGGATTTCCATCATACACTGTTGGAGGATATGAAACACCCTGTTATGTATTTCAAAGTGGAAGGTATGCCACACAAGATGATAGCTCTTGAACACGCTTTGAAATAAGCTATGGCTCTATATCTAGGACTCCATATCGTCCATATCGATGTGGCACAGAATTTGGAAAATATTTAATTTTCTTTATTCCTATTAGGGTTTCTTTTAAAACTATAACTATTCACTTTCTTAGGTATATTTTTTTTGTAACTGTGTTCTCTAAATTAGTTTCTTTTAGTGTAAATACTATAGAAATTTACTTCCAATATTTTATTTATTTATATACTGGGTGGTCTACATAGAGTTTACGGTGGTAATTGCTACAATTTTCTGTATAGATTTATGCCCAGATTTTCTAGATTTCCCAAGATTTTTAAATTTATTGGTACTTCTAAGTGTAAAAAAAAAAAGAAGACCCTTAAGGTCCCGGCGTTTGAGCCAGTGGCTCTGATACCATTATGTAGTGCTCTACCTAACCGGTAGAGCACTCTTTCCCTCTCTCTTAGTGATGGTCTCTATCAAGACCATTTAAATCATATTACAAGTTTATATCTAGGTCTGTACTATTAGTTTTGTAAACACATGAATGTACAATCATGAACCCTAAACATATTAACGTAGAAATAGGAGCTGTACAGGTTTAAAAAAACTTCATAAATTTTACTTTTGTAAACTAGACAATAATACCATACATAAATTTAAAATATACTTATCTGGAATTGAAATACATGAGGCCATCGTTCGTAGTGAATCCAAGATTTTGCTGTAGACTTGTAGGCCCCTTCCTCTCCAAGCTTTCCATCCAACCAACCGAGCCTTGATTAACAACATGATGTGCCACCCTGCTGACCAGCTCTCATCATGTGCTGGCCCTAGGAAACCCACGAGTTTCCTAGCCCCCGAGCCCACAGACCAATAATACCGAGAGAAGCTTCCTCTCCATTCTTTATCTTCTCAGTCTCAGTCATTTACAGATACTCTCATCCTTGAGTTGTCCCCCTCCTCAAGTATTTTTCTTCTTCGTTTTCCTCATCCAGAGTCCAATTTTCCCCAAAATAAATCCAACCTCTCCGCGGCCTCCCCTGAAATCCCCAAACCCCCCTCCTTATACCTCCTTCCACCGCCTCTTACATTATTATTTTATTTTATCATGGGTAGTGCCGTTCCGATAGGTCTGACATGTGTAATGTATCTATCTTGACTTGTACATGTCAAAATGTCATACATTACCAATTTTAATGTTTTATGCAATTGTAAAGTCGGTAAAATAATTAGTTTTAATTTAATAAAAGTATTTACTAATAAACTTTAATCATTAATATAGTATAAGTTTAATTTAATAAAAGTATTTACTAATAAAATTCAATTTAACATTAATATGGTATAAGTTTAGTTTAATAAAAGTATTTACTAATAAACTTTAATTAACGTTAATATGGGGCATTACACATACCCTGGGTTTCTGGGGAAGAGCACTGATGACTCCATTATCTAGGCCCCAAGCCTCCGCAATTCTTTTTTCCCACGCTGTGAATTCTTTATTGTCTTCCGACCATTGTATGCTACAAATTGTCTCCATCAATATGGCACATATGATTTTCCAGAACTCCTCCTAAGATTGTCCTTTTCCCCTAAAAATTCTACAGTTCCGCTCTTTCCAGATCACCCAGATAACCGTGCTGGGGAAGACCTTCCACAGAAAGTGGAGGATGTTATTTTTGAAGGTATTCGGGTTCTAGTCCCTTAATGTCTGAGCCGGATTCCCCTGCATCTGTTACTTCTTCTGAACACTAGCGCTCCTTTGTCCCACAACCCATTTGCAAAAGGGAATGCATCTAGGAGATGGCCCATACTCTCATCCTGATTAGCACAAAGGACACATCGGGATGGTCCCTAGATCCCTCTTCGCCTCAAATTTTCCCCCGTGATAATTCTCCCCCTAACCACCAGCCAGCAAAAGATGGCCACTTTTGGCCATGGGTTGGAGGTCCATACCTTCTCCGAGATCTCATGTTCCTCTATTTTCCCCTTAATTTTGATGTTGTAAGCTTCTTTAATACTAAACATACTCTTCTGGGAATAGCCCCATCTAAGTCTATTATCCCCTTCCTTGATCAGGATGAAACAAGTGTTAAGATCCTCCCCCAAGGCTCTGATGTCAGCTTCTGAGACTTGGTCAGATGGTTCAATCAACACCACCCATTTGTGCCTATCACCCTGAGAATTTTCTTCCCAAAACTGATTCTCCTTTGTCCATCCTTCTTCCAATCATTTTAGCCTGATGTGAAGCCATTTCGGGTCTTCCCCAAGCTTAGGTTGTTGATTCCACGAATCATCCCAGAAGTTTTCCATTCTTCCATCCTGAATTTCCCAGAAGCTATGCTCTTGGATCAACTTGCAATTGTCCCTCGCCTTTTGCCATATGTGGGACCCCTGTATTATTATTGCACATTGATCTAGGAACAAAGCATCAATCTCATCAAAGAATAATCAACAAATAACTCATGAAATCGTGTTAATTGGAACCAAAATGGTTTCCTCTCTGTATATTCAATAAACAATGAATGGTTACAATAACAATGTCAAGCAATAGATTGAATCCATGAGGAATTTGAATACCTAAGGAGGCAATTCGAATTCAATGAGTGATTCTAGATTAACTGACTGTAAGCCATTGGTTCACACTCAGTTAACCTCTTGACCAAAACCCTAATTGACTCACTAAACCCTAACTGAAGTCGGAGTGTAATAAATGACTGAATCTCAACTGAAAGAGATCAAACACATGTCATAGAAAGCCAACCATCAAGTGCTAGTGCTTCAATGACTTCAATGAACCCCGATGAGGTTAACTGAAGCTGAACTAATCATCAAAATTTGGTGGAGGCGCCCCTATTGACTCCAAATAATTAAATAATATATTTAATGAGAGGAGGCACCTTAACTGACTGGTTGAACTAATTGTAACCACCAGTTAGCAATTAGGTGCATTAATATAACTCACATCACCCCCAGAGTGCTCCAGTTAGCCTCCTTAACTGTAGGAGAATGCTAAGTTAGCCTCCTTGACTATAGGTAGGTGTGGGTGTGACTAGATGATGGCAATTAATGCTCCACTGATGTCAATTAATGTCAATTATACTTAGGACAGTGGTTTAACTAGGTGAATTTGACGAAAAGAGTGTGTATGGTGGTAAATGTCTCCAACACCATGGGGCTCCCCACAGTATCGAACCAACTGCGAGGCTGGCCACCCCCTCACGTACTTAATGTGCCATAACTTGGCCCAGGGCTCCTGCTTGTAATTGCACCACCGCCACCAAATATTGGCTCCCTGCACCTCTCCCACCACTTTAGGATCACGTAGTCTAAGGCCCCCATTCTTCTTTGGCATGCTCACCTTCTCCCTGTTGACAAGGGCAAATTTCACTTTGCTTCCTCTTCCAGCCCATAGGAAGTTGTGCTGGAGACTTCTGATTTCCTTTAGCACCGACTTTGGAGCCAATAGAACTGATAGGAGATACATGGGCATTGCTTGAATGATGGATTTGACCATTACAAGTCTCCCATGGAGATTTAAAGGTTTGATTGCCTAGCTTGTTAGTCTGGCCTTCACCCTATCTACTAGGTATTTCTAGGATTCCCGCCTAATAAGCTTCTGGCTTAAAGGGACCCGCAGATACTTAGTTGGTAGCCTCCCCTTCTGGAATCCCAAAATCCTTCCAACGTTTCTCTGGGTTATGAGAAGAGAATTGAAAAAGAACATTTGGGACTTCTCCAAGTTAACCTCAAGCCCTGAAGCCTTGGAAAAGGTCACAAGAAATGTTTTGAAGGATCTTGCCTCTTGGACTGAATGGTGCCCCATTAGCATCGTGTCATCCATGCATTGTTGGTGAGTTTTCTTTTCCATGCCTTCGTAAAGTGACAGACCTCTTATCCTCCCCTGACCTGCTTGAGCTTTTATGAGTCTACTAAGCCCCTCCGCTACCAGAATGAAGAAGAATGTGGAGAGGGGGTCTCCTTTTCTAATCCCCCTGGATGTAGAAAAAATCCTAGTCGATGATCCATTCAAGAGAATGCAGAAAAACGACGAGGACACTAGTCCCATAATCCAATCCACCTAGTCCTGACAGAACCCAAAATCCTGAAGCATTTTCTCCAGGTACTCCCAACTGAGTTTGTCATAGGCCTTGGTGATATCTAGCTTGATAAGCACACCTGGGCTTCTAGTACATTTGAGCGAGTGAATGGCCTCCTGGACTATAATGATACCATCCAGATTTTGTCTGCCTTCCACAAATCCCAATTTCTCAGGGCTGGTAATCCCCAGGAGGAGGTGTTTCAGCCTATTAGCTATAACATTAGAAATTATTTTGTAGATCACATTACAAAAATCTATAGGCCTAAACTTACCAGGAGCATCAGCCTCCTCACTCTTTGGGATGAGAGCAAGGAAGGTCGCATTGAAGGCTTTGAGCCCCCCTTTGCAGTAACCAAGTAATGGAAAAAGTTGGCAGTGAACCCATCCATCCCAAGGGCTTTCCCCTGGGTTGTCTGCTGCATGACCTCCTCCACCTCCTAAAGAGAAATCGGCTTGGTGAGGTTCTCATTATCCTCCTCTGTTACAATGCTTGGGATCAATGATGTGATCCGATCAATGTCCTAGCCCCTCTCGTCATTGTCCTCTGTCATGATTTCCTTGAAATGGCTGACCAGGCCTTATTCCACCCTAGCCCTAGTCCCCACCTGGGTCTTGTTGGAGAGTTTAAGGGTGTGAATATTTGACCCCAAACAATTGCTAACAGTGGCATTGTGGAAGAATTTAGTATTCTTGTCCCCTTCCCGCAGCCACTTCACATGTGACTTATGTTTCCAGAAGACTTCCTCTTGTCTCTCCCTGACTTCCAACTGGGCTTCCAAGTCTTTCTCCTTTTCCTTTAGATCTAGGTTCCACCCAAGTTCCATCCCTCTCTACTGGATGGCAGTCAATTCCAGGAAAATCCTTTTCTTGTCCTCAAAAATGTTGTCAAAGTCTGTCTTGTTCCAAGTACGGATTTTAGCCTTTAAACCTTTAATCTTATGTTTAAAGTTGTACATCCTTGTCCCCCCTAAGTCGGCCATATCCTGCCACCATTGTTCAACTAAGCCTTTAAAGTCTTTGTGCTCTAGCCAAAATTGCTCAAAGCAAAAATGTTTTGGTAACCGATCTGACACCCCCTCCCAGCTTAGACACATGGGCCAATGATCAGAGCCTGCAGCTGGGATCACATTTTCCCTAATCTTTCCTTCCCCCCTCACTATGCTTTTAGCCACCAAGAATCGATCAAGTCTTGAGGCCACTAAGTGATCACCACCTCTTTTATTGTTCCAAGTGAACCACCTGTCCCCCATTTCCAGATCCACGAGGGTGCTGTTGGTGAGGGTTTCCCTAAATTCCTCCTGATATTTGTCCAGCATCCATTTACCCCCATTTTTTTCCTGGAGTGAGGTAATCAGATTGAAATCCCCTCCTATTATCCAATTTCCCCCTGATTCTGATGCACTAAGCCATCTTAGATTGTTGACAAACTCCTGCTTCTGCGGGAAGGAACTCAGCCCGTATATGTTCACGATTGTCCCTCTAATCCCCAAACCCAGTATTTGGAAGTTAGCTGCCATAAGGTCCACCTCATAGTCATACCACAAGATATATAGCCCTCATTTCCTACCATCCGCATATAGCACCATTACCTTGCTGCCTTTCCAAATCTTCTGCCCAATCTGTTGCATGGACTCAAAGCTACACTTGGTCTCTTGTAAAAAAAGAATGTTTGGTTTTTCTTGCTTGATCTTCCTTGATAGAGTGTGAATATTCCTTGGGTGATTACACCCCCTAATATTCCATGTCACTATATTCATTGGGTAACCTTGCTTACTTCAGAAAAGGCCGCCCTGATCATAGGGTATTGGCCTGACTCAATCAACTTGATGCCTATTTCTGCTATCCTTTGCTTGTTCGATTTCTATCCCCACTTCTAATCTTCTTTCGGTGTTTTCCCCTTACTGCCCTTCTGCCCCTCTGTGCTTATCTCCAAATCTTTGTGCGCTTTAAATCAGATAATTGCTCATTGTAAGAGCTCGATCTGCTCTCTAGAGACATAGTCTGATCCCTCTTTCCTGCATTCTTCTTCTAGGGAATATAGATCCAAATCTCCTAAGTCCATGTCTTCAGCTTCATCTGCTTCCATGGTGACCGGTTGACTGACGCTGATGTCTGCGTCTTCCACCTCCAGCATCTCAGTTTCTTGGCCTTTTCCCGTCACTTCCCTCTCTTGCGTCTGATCCGTCTGACTTCTTCCAAGGCCTGGAAGGGATTTAAATCTCCCCCCATCTTTCCTACTCTGTCCTTATGCTACTTCTGCCCTCCATTACCTCTGCCCCTATAAATGTTCTTGACTTGAGTGAACCCCTCACTCCCTGGAACATCTTTTGGGGCTGACTCAGCCTTCTTTGGACCCCCCTTGGGATAGTTCCTCTCGAAGTGGCCGTACTCATGGCAGATCCTACATCGGAAGGGAAGCTGCTCATAGTCAATTTGATGGACCCACTCCTCGTCATCCCAATTCAGACTGATGGCCTCAGGGAGGTCCTTCAAGAGATCCATATACACACAGATCCAGGAAAAGGTTGTATACCTTTGGATCTGAGTTTGCTTAGCGATTTTCACAAATTCCCCTATAGAGTTCCCTATGTCCCACATAATCTCCATGTCCCAGAATTCCCCAGGAAGCCCAACCAAGTGGATCCAAACCGGGAAAATGTTAGATCCTTTGAATCAGGGTTAAACCACTCCTTCCATGGCCATAGAAAGATCCTAGCAGAGAAAAAGAAATACGAACCCCCTTCTAGGATCCTATCTCGATCCTCCTCATTGAAAAAAATAATGGTGAAAAAACCCTTGGCCCCCAGCTGCAAATCATAATGCCCCTTTGGGCACCAAGTGCTCTAAATCCAATGAACCAGATCTTTCTCCCTCGGCCAGATCCCTACAAATTTCCCGATTAGGGCCTTCTCCTTCCACAACTCTATTTTCTCCTGAATAGACTTTGATCGGATCTAGATTGACGGGATTGATTTGGCCCTCGGGAGGCATCCTCCCACCCCAGATCTCTTTCCCTCACCCAAACCTTCCTTGCTCCCATTGAACCCAGTCATCCCTTGATTCCTTACTGGAGCCACCACCATGCTAGATCGGGTGGATCCCTGCCCCCACCCTACCTGGGCCAAGCACGGGATCACCCGCCTTCCTACATGCCCTGTTGAGCCTGTCTCCACACCCCCGATCTCAAATTCCCCTTTTCCTCCGTTACGTGGAACTTCTCTTATTAATGCATGGAGATAATCATATTGTCCTTTTACAGCAAATTAAACATTTTATTTTAGTGGGTATTAAAATGAGTATAGTATTAGAAGGCCAAAAGTTGGTAGGATTTTGAGGGGTGTGTGACCCTGCCATTTTGGAAGAGTTGTTAGCTTCATATTTGTTAGTGACCACTTCTTTTTAGGGGGTTCAATGGTGAAATGCGACTTTAAAGAACAAATAATAGTAATCATTTAGTAGAATTTATATTCCATTCAATCCCCCAAAAAGGCATTTCACTCATCTTTTGTTACTTAATTGTTATCGGAGGCTTCTCTTTGTATGCTCGTCGACCCTTTTATTGCTTGCTTGTGTCAAGGGAGATTTTAAGAAATATCTATTAAATTTTATGTATAATAATTAGGACAATCCTCTTGGTGCATAGGAAATTAAAAGGCTAATTGATCAGTAATAAAATACATGAATATATTTTTTTGGTAAATGTTTCATTAAATTATAAAATATTCGTAAAATTGGTGAATCTTTCATTGTATTATAAAATCTTAATAGATTTTTTGTGAATACGAAGGTTTTGATACAATATAAGACCATATATAATTTAATAAGAAAATATTTCTAATCATGAGAAATACAAACACATGTCCTCAAAATCAGATGATGAACTAGAACATATTATGAGAGACTCTAGTAGTTCCTACATGGAGACAAAGATCAAGAAAGATCCTACCAAAGAAACAGTTTTAAGTATTTGAATTGTACTTTTTGGTATCTCTAATTACTTAAATTATATTATTCTGTTGTATACATATTTATGTTCCTAAATTTAGGAATTGTATTATGCAGGTTAGACTGTTTGCATTGATGAACAATATACTACTAAGATGCATGAGATGGGTAAGTGGCCTTGTTATAGCTGATTTTACCACTCCAGGTAAATCACACTTGTATGGCCTTCCCCTATCCCTCTGCAAACTCCTTAGACCCCTTGGACCATTTTTTGTCCTTTGATGTTTCCTTGACCATCCCTATAAACATGTGAAAATTAATACACGTGACTTTTAAACCCCTAATTTCATATATACGCGGGTTTGACCCCTAAAACTGCGTACATCGGGATGTGTGCAAAATCCAAATCCTTTTGGAGTTTTCCTTGACATGGATCTGACTCACTTGACTCCTGGCCTTCCATATGCCTTGAGATCGCTCAGATTTGACCTTTCATTATTCCTTTGAAAAGCTATATAAGGAACTCTTTGATACATCAAAGGCATATAAGAGAATTGTGAGCAAAGAAACTATAGTCCATTGTTGCCGGAACTTGTGCTTGAGTTTGCATCCCTTTGTCCCTTGGAGCACTTTTGTGTTCTTCCCAAGCTTGTCTTTTTCTTGTGAGCTTTCTATAGAGAGATGGAGGCTTTAGGTGGTGGAGGCCCAAGTGGGGGATTCAGTTTCTTTGATTCGTAGACGTGCCGACAGAGGTTGTATCCATTGCAATCTCTAATTTTATATTAATAGAAATATCTTTTCCTGTCCAATAATGTATGTTTGAATGAATATTTTATCCATGGATGATTTCAAATGCTTATACATTGTTGATTATATATGCTATAATAGATCTAACACCAATATCTATAGTATGCTTGTCTTGTTTACATGTTTTTGAGGAAGTGGTTGATCAATTCAAGTTGAAGTTGGAAAGCTCAATGGGGATCCACTTCAACCGTCCGGAATAAGGTACGAGGTTTGATCCTTTAGTGTTAGATATTTGATTTCTATTGCATATTGGAAAGGATTGATTTCTGGATTCAAGCTATCTGTTGTGGTACCCCAAGCCATAGGAATTTCTCTCCGTAATAGAATTGTCGACTCCGCTGGGGAGTTCCTAGTAGTTGTCCTTTGGGGGTTTTCTATCGGAATTCAATGACTTTGAATTGCTCTTTTTCTCTTGTTTCTAGGTCGGGTCTGGGGGCATGTTTTCCTGGTAGTGTCTGATTGGTGTGAAGTTTGTCTCAGCTTGTCTATTTGCCTTTATTTTTATGCACCTTTCTTCTTGTACGTAAATTTTTAACTCACAGTCACGTGTATACGCAGGTTTCACTGCTATTTCCACGTATACACGCGGGTTTACTGCGAACAGTCACGTATGCCCTTAGTTTTTCCTTCTAGAGGAAGATGGATGGTTGCTGGGTGAATTTTGATGATTGCTGAGTCTCCTTTGATACTGCTAGAGTCTATATACACCTATATTTCTAACCAGAGACGTTCTTTTTAGGGTAAATTTTCTTTTTGAAGAATGTTCTTGTCATTGCATTTTCGATTTTTTGTTTTGGGATTAGTGCATTAGATTTCTTTTACCTTAGTACTTTGCTTGAGTGCTTCCTGAATGTGGTTACAGAGTCTGGGGGTTGTAGAGCCATTCTTTTGCTTTAATATCTCATTTTTTTTTCAAAAAATCCAAAATATTTGCTTATCATCATGCATTGCATCTTGCATTTTGCATAGTACTTGCACTAGATTTGCTTTGGAGTATTAGTCAGGATTTCATATAGGAAAGCTTGCATTTATCATTTAAAGAAAATTGTGCATTTCACGTAGTAGCATACCTTGTTTTTCATGGACACAATGCATTTGCATTGATTTTTAGGTGTGCATTTTGCTTCATGTTGTGTCATAATGCCATTAGTTGCATGACCATGTACCTCTTTTGAGTAATCAAGCTAATTAAAATTAACGCTTAATTAAAATGAACTACACTATTTTATTTGATAGGGTTCACCAATAAGATTAGGCTTTAGGGTCTTGGAATAGTTCATTGTGAGTAAATTCTCCAAGACCACTAAACAACAACATGTATGTGTCTGTCCAGGTGATTGTGTGAAATTCCTTGGTATAACCAGTGTTTCTCAGGATCCTCCTCTCAAAAGGGAGTTAAGCATGAGGTAGTGTGAGTGGTTATTGATTGGGATGACCCCTAGTCATAACTGAGTAGCATCGGAGATATTTCCAAGATTGTATTCGTATCTGGGGGCTCTTTCGAGAGTTTCGGGCTTTGCTACCCTGCCCATACAGTCAATCCCGCCTGCGACTATACGCCTGAGCATTGATTATATTGAGGTTACCTTAGTTTCCTTACCTAGGATATCAAGGGGGTACTTTGTAGGGGTTATTCTGCGGGTGTCCCGGCTAGGTTGGGGTCGGACAGCACAGTCGCTTTACGTGTTGAAGCTGAGGGCCACAATAATTGGTTACGTACCTCTGCTTGTTGTGTATGGGACTCTCAAGCCTCTCCTAGGAAAGACATACCTGCTTCATTCGGGAGCTGACTTATCCTACCCTTGATTGCTTATGTTTGGCTTCATATTTTCTTGGTGATTGCTCTGTGCACATTAGCTTGCCTAGGGTTTGCGTAGATAGAGAGTCTTTTATATTTTTTGAGTCATTGTGGATTTAGGTGTGACTCCTCGTCATTCTTGTCGTTTAGCAGGACTTTCGCCTTCTACATATCCTCCTCCTTTGGGAGAGAGAAATAGACAGTCCAGGCAGACTACTTCGCACATTGATTCACACACGATGGGAGACCATGTAGAAGGTATTCCTAAACCACCTTCTCCCATTCAAGTGGAAGATGGGGAGTTTACTCCTAACTATGATCCTTCACTTGATTTGACTGAGTTAGGTCCTATAATTTCTGAGATAGGTACTTTTCATGATAGACCTACTTACTCTAGTGTTGATCCCCCATTGACACATCGCCGGTATGGAATGTCAGAAGATGATGAGACTCATTTCGAACATGCAAGCACTAGTTATGGTAGTTATGGTATGTCTAGTTTTCCCAAACATGATTTGGCATTCCATGTCGAGTCTGAGTTTGAGCCTAAAACTATGCCTGGGGGCACTCTCATTCCTTACCATGCTGAGAGGTTTGGGAGCACAAGTCACATTGCACCTTCCATCCTGGCGGTGGAAGCTACATCACATATTCCTCCTAGGTCTAGGGTTAGTGATCCTATTAGGATACCAGATCCAAGATGAGTGACTATAGGGAATAACACGTACATAATTATATAGGTCCATTCGTCCTCTGTCCCTAGTTCTTTGAATGTTCAACCTCCACCTCATTCACGTTGTCCTTCAGGCTGGAACGTTGCTACGATTCATGTCCGTACTGCGGTTAATCGACCAGTTGTGTCTTAGGTTCAAGTACCACCCATGGTTTTGGGAGGTCATGTTCATACTTCTAGAGGTCATATTACTACTTCCAGAGCATATATTCCTACTTCCGGAATGTATATTCCTACTTCCGAAACGTATATTCCTACCTATGGAGTGTCCCATGGGACCTCTCATGCAATGAATTATGGACCCTATTATGGGACGCAGTATGGACAGGGTTCTTCACCTTACGGGTGCATGTATCAACAACCCACTTTCTCTCCAAATTACGGCTTTGTAGCTCCAAATAGTCAAGGCACACCACACTATGGTGCTTCCATGCCACCCTATACGGGTCAAACGAGAGGAGGGAACTATGGCCAAGGCCATGATGGTTATGGTAATCAGACCTATGTGACTTAGAACTATCAAGGAGTGGTCCATCAACCTAATCATCCTAGGCTCCCTTTCCTCACAATGTTGAATCTTCCTGACTTGTCAAGATTAACAAACGATCCTGTAGCTCATGACCCGGCTTAGCCGGCTGTCCCTACTAAGCTTTCCTCGGACATACCCAAATTCGAGGGAAAACTGGGAGAGGATATGAGCGAACATGTTACTACCTTTCACCTATGGTGCTCTTCAAATTCCTTACACCAAGACTCAATCCATTTAAGGCTGTTTCAATGCACCCTTATAGGGCATGCCGTGAAATGGAATATAGAGCTACCTAGGGGGGCATTCGCTTTGTTCGATGACCTAGAGATGACTTTTCTTAATCACTTCCAGCTACCAGTGTGTTATGACGTTGGTATAGAACTCTTGTCGACATTTCGGCAGGATAAAGCCACACATATCTTGAATCATATCCAAGAGTGGCGTAGACAAAAGAGGTTAATTAAAGCCTTCATACCGCCAGAATTCCTCCTTGAATGGTTCCTTAAGTCGTTATTGCCATATATAGTGAAGGATGTTTCTACATCCGGAGTGCTAAATGAGGAACAAGCCATTTTTAGGGTGCAGGAATTGGATTTGATTTATGCTCAGCCCAGTTTGTTATATGAGATCATTCCCAATGCTCCGCATTCTAGTTTCGACCCCAAAGTTAAACCTGGACCACATGCAGATGGCATTGTTGGTTGTGCGAGTGCTAAACCTATGGATTTGGTTTCGAAACAAGTTAGTCAATTGTCAATCAACCAATCTGCTTTGGGACAAGCCATGGCTTCATCTCAACCCACCCAAATGGTGAGTGTGCTTTCAGTGCAATCGTCGGACCAGAAGGGTAACCAACAGCCCGGACGAAATAAAAAGAAGGGTAAGAATAATCGTAAGGGTGGGAATAGGAATGAAAATGATAATAATAATGACAAGAATGCCCGTAATGCTGGGGGGGACAAGTAATCTAAATGTAAGGTTAAATTTCCTTGCAAGTTGTGTAAGGAAGATCACCTCACTTACTTGTGCCCTTGTATTGATGAAGCCTCGAGATTCTTAGCGCAGGGCCCAGCTGTGCTGACTAACCCTTTACCTCACAATCAAAATATGAACTCAACGACCCATGATTAGTCTGGTGGTGATCAAGATCCACCGGAGGGTAGTGGTCGTGGTTGCATTAACATGGTACGTGCTACAAAAGTTGTGACTCGTGCGAAGGACTATGGTTCGTCACAACCGAACCCAGGAAAGGAACCTGATCCACCAGGGACTCCTTTGCATATTGAAAAACCTGTGGATAAACCTGAAGTTGCACCTCGCATTCCTAAGGGAGTCCTTAAGCGTTCGGGGCACAATCCTAATGCCCAAGCCGCCCAGAACTATTTTGTTGTCAAGGATTTGGGCCACGCTCCTTGTACGATGTCTGCACTAGAAGTACTTTAGAGTTGTCCTTCGCAAAGGAAGGATTTTCTTTCTGCCCTTGGCATGAATGATGATAATTATTCCTCCATGATTAAATTTGAAACCGCAGGACTTCAACCTCGCTTGCCTTACTGTGTGTCTCTTTTGATTCACGTAGAATGTCTTAACATGACCGTCAAGCGCACTATGATTGACGAAGGCGCTGCTACTTCTGTGATCTCTTTATCATGTTCGAAGGGTTTAGGTTCCCCTGAGTTGTCTAAATCAGAGACCATGTTAACTGCATTTGATGGGAGATCATTTAGGCCGCACGGGATCCTTCCTTCCCTTAAGGTCTGTTTGGGAGGGAAGACCGTTGTGATAGAGGTTGAGGTGATTGATGCACCCCTTGACTACAATCTCTTGCTAGGTAAGAATTGGATGTACAGTATGCAAGCCGTAGCTTCTTCTCTATTTCGCATTGTATGCTTTCCATTTAATGGGAAGATAGTTACAATTGATCAAATGCCATTCAAGAATCCTCCAGTTACCGCATCTTCGGGAGCTTCGATCCTGATTGTAGAGCACTCTCAACCGGAAACTAGGAGTGTGGGTGTGGGCATGTATCCATCCATCATGGGAATTTTTAGTTGTTCTGCACCTATCCTTATGATAGGGTCTAGTTTCAGTGAGGCTTCGACATCTATGAGATCGGTGTCTTTTCGCACGAGTCATATGGAATATCCTTGGATTCTTCCTACACCGAGTACATCGAGTGAGCCCATCGTGACGGATGTGCCGTTTCCTGCAACTATGGTAGCTTATCAAACTAATCTTGAGTGTGTTGCAGAGCCCAGCCCTTCCTCTTCGTGGACAGAGGAGGAGGACCCTTATGTGCTTCCTGCATGGGCAGTACAGTCTTCTCATGCACACTACTACCTTGATAGTGTTTTTCCTTCAAACGAAGCGATTATTGAGGCCATGTCGGGAGTTCAGCCACCATGGGAAGAGCTCCATCATAGATCTTACTTTCTTCCTGAGCTTGACCGCTTGGAGCGTGAGGACTTTAGGGAGGTTCTTAGTGAGAGAATTGGTAGTCCCATGATTCCATTAAGCTCTCCTGGTTTGATGGCTGATGGAAACATGGCAAATATATCTCCAACGATTCCTATCAATATCTCTCGCGATCCTGGCAGGATAGAGAATGTCTATATTGGGGAAAAATGTTCCCATGCTAAGATTTAAGAATACATCGAGCTGTTCAAAGAATTTCATGATATATTTGCTTGGTCTTACGATGAAATGCCAGGTATCGACCCTTGCAATGTTGAACACGAGAATAAGAATTATCCCAATGCTAAGCATGTTTGACAACGCTTGCATGCAGTGAATCCTAGGAAGGCAACCGCAATTTAGGCAGAGATAGAGAAACTGTTGAAAGCCGGTTTTATCTATCCTATTCCCTTGATGGAGTGGGTTTTATCTATCCCATTCCATTGACGGAGTGGGTTTCAAACCCCGTTCCGGTGGATAAGAAGTAGGGAGCGATCCACATATGTACTGATTTCCGTGATTTGAATTGCGCCTGTCCTAAGGACAATTTCCCCACACCATTTATTGATCAAATTTTGGATGAGTGTGCGGGTAGCAAGGTTTTTTCCTTTATGGACGGCTTTTCCGGATACAATCAGATACAAATTAAACCTAAGGACCAACATAAGACTGCATTTATTTTTCCTTGGGGAACTTTTGCATATCAGAAAATTCCTTTTGGCCTTAAGAACGTCGGAGCTACTTTTAAGCAGGCTATGACCTTGATCTTCCATGATCTCAAATCGATTATCAAAGTGTTTTTGGATGACCTTGCTACTCATTCTCATATGAGAATGCGTCATTCCTATCATTTGAGATTGGTATTCGAAAGGTGCCACCATTATTTGGTCAGGTTAAACCCTCACAAGTGCATCTTTTGTGTGAAGTCTGGTCGCTTGTTAGGATTCATTGTTTCTAAAGAGGGTATAAGAGTCGACCCTTTGAAGTTGAGGCAATACTTCAGTTTTCTCCCCCGAAAAATATTTGTCATCTTCAATGTTTGCAAGGCATGGCAAACTTCTTACAGAGATTCGTTGTCAATTTTTTCAATTTGACTAGAGGCTTCATGCGTCTTTTGAAGGACACCACCTTTTGTTGGGATGAGCGAGCCCAGGCATCCTTTGATGCGCTCAAGCAAGATCTAGCATCGGCCCCGGTGATTAGTCCCCCAAGAATCTAGCCGTGATTTTATACTTTATGTGGCCACGTCCATGGAGACGATTGGTATGGTTTTGGTTCAAGAGGATGAGGAGCTCCAAGAGCATGTCATATACTATCTAAGCTGGAATCTTATTAACACAGAGATCCATTATTCTCATTTTGAGAATCTTGCCTTAGCTACCGTACATGTGGTTCAACGGTTGAGACATTATATTCTCCTTCGCCAGACCTTGGTTGTAGCCCATGTCAATCCATTTCAATTCTTCCTCACTCGAAGGATGATTGGGGGAAAATATAATAAATCGATTGTCATCCTATAAGAATTTGATCTCATGTTTGTTTCGGCAAAATCGAAGAAATCGTTAATTTTTGCAGAGCTTATATCGGATTTCCCAAGCGAGGCCTAGGAGTTGGTTTGTGAAGATATGTTTATTGATGAGCACATCTTCTTAATCTCAACTTTAGACCCATGGTATGGAGATATCATTATATATTTACAAACATTGAAAGTCCCTACTCACCTCTCACGGGATGAATGATGATGGTTACGTTAGTGTCTAAGAATTACCTCATAGTGGATAGCACTTTGTACTGCCGTGGGGTAGATTCCATTTTATGTCATTGTTTAACTCATGAAGAGGTTGAGGTGGTGTTGAATGACTGCCACAGAGGGGCGTGTGGTGGTCATCTATTTAGGCTTTCTACAGCCCAAAAAATATTAAGAGTGGGTTATTTCTGGTCGTCGATCTTTAAGGATTGTGTACATGCGGTCAAGAGGTGCCACCCTTGCCAAGTGTTTGCATGTAATATGCGCTTGAAACCTGCCCCGTTACATCCCATCATCACCGCCGGTCCCTTCACTAAGTGGGGGCTTGATTTTATGGATTGCAACCTAGCTTCAGTTGGGGGGCATCATCATATCATAGTGGCTATTGATTACTTCACGAAATGGGCTGAGGCTATGCCTACAGTTAAATCTAATGGTGAGATAGCCGCGCACTTCGTATTCAACCAAATTATTACTCGGTTCGGGATTCCGAAAGAGCTTGTCATTGGCCATGGCTCGCACTTTTAGAATCGTATGATGGAAGAGTTGGCATCAAAGTTAGGGTACAAACAAGATCATTCCTCCTCTTACTACCCTCAAGTGAATGGACAGGTAGAAGCAGTACTGAACAAATCACTCAAATCCATTCTCCAATGAACCATCACACAAAGCAAGAATAATTGGCACATTATGTTATATCCTGCTTTGTGGGCTTATAGAACCGCTGTTAAGACTGCCATGGGTTTTTCTCCATATCAACTTGTACATGGAGTGGAGTTGGTATTGCTAGTTGAGTGCGAGATTCCTTCTTTGAAGCTAGCCATAGAGCTCTTACCAGACACTTCCCCATTGGAGGAACGTTTGGTCCACCTTGAGCAACTTGATGATCAGCGTCGAGATGCCTTGGTGGCTCTAGAAGTAAATAAGCGTCGCGTAAAGGTCCAGTATGATAAGTCTGTCCGTCCAAGGAGGTTTAGTGAGGGAGACTTGGTCCTTTTGTGGGATCAACCAAAAGAACCCTTAGGGGTAGGAAAGTTTAACCCCATGTGGCGTGGTCCTTACGTCGTCAAACGTGTGTTAGAGAAGGGCCCTTATGAGTTAGTGGATTATGAGGGAACGGCCTTGGCGGAGCCTAGAAATGGGCTCTATCTCAAAAAGTACTATGCATGATTTTTAGGAAAGGCTGGTTATTGTATATTATTGTACAATTTTGCATAGGTAGGTCTTTTTCTTATAGTGATCGGGCTTGTGATTAGTTTTCGTTTCTTTTGGAAGATGTCAATGGAATCTTCCACCTACATAGGATTCACGGATGGTGCGAGTCGTCACACTCAGCACTCAGCCTCCGCTGCTTGGGTGATTTATACTCCTATGGGTCAAGTATTGTCTTCAGGAGGTGTATGTTTACGGCCATCTTCAAACAATGTTGCTGAATATAGTGCCGTTATTGAGCTTGTATGGGATGCCATTTTACATGGCGTTCTCTCTCTTCAGGTATGTCTTGATTCGGAGTTAGTAGTGTCACATATTAATGGTTTGTACCATGTTAGAGATCCGACATTATTAAGAAGATTCTTACGTGTGAGATTATTAGAATGGCAATTTGATAATATAACATACATACATATTCCAAGAATTAATAATCAAGTTGCTGACTCATATGCTAACTACGTGTTAGATTGGCATTTGTTTCATACACAATAAACTCATCACAAACACAAATTTTTACACATGTAAATAAATAAACCGATCATCATAAAAAAATTTATAAACATCCAAAATGTGGTAATACATAGTGTCATAATACAAAAATGGGGCTCTCGAGCCACCAAAATATAATACACGGTAATACAAAATGTATCACTCCTAGGTATCTAAGCCTATGGAGGAGGAGGGGAGTTGTGATCGTGAAATGTCACCACAGCTCTAGCTAGCAGTCGAAATAGTCACACCCATGCTCATGGTACGCCTGCCACCTGGCGCTGCATGGCCTCAGGAAAGTCCTCGACTTGTTCCATGGGTACTCTGTGTGTCAGCATCACGAAGTTGGTATGAATGCTTTGGAGTATCTGCTCCGCATCCACACTCGTGATATTGTCTCCTCTTCCCCTTCGTCTATGACAAGGGAAGCGTTCAGGCTACCGTGGTCCCACATCTACATGCATATGGTAGATGTCACTATGTATTGTCACCCAAAAGCATGTCTTTTGATTCCATATAATCAGAAAATTAAAAAAAATTAAATAACTCAAAAACTTTAAAGAGAGGGTCGAGATTTGTTACCTATGTCACCATATGTCGATCCTGGTGGTAACGACATGTCTGGGTCTCCCCGAAAATCTATCCCCGCATAGGGGTAGTCATTGATGGAAACTATCTGTCATCGCCACCATGGAAAGAAATTAGCTGGATAGTGGTTGGACACCCTACCTCCACCCAGTCTGCGCATTGCATATGCCCAACACCGTTGGGACGGATCTCGAACCCCATGTAGAGGAACGTCAACTCTAGGGCTCAATCTTGGAACACACTTGAAGAAAAACGTGCTCAGTATACTGCTGAAACCGAAGTTTCGCACTCTTCCCATCTTACACTCACTGAGTTGGTGTTTCATATTGACCAGTAGTGCAATGCTCCAATCGTATACCATGGGTCTCATGCACTCCACTGCATAGAACATCAGAGGCCACGAGGCCTGGTGGAGTGAAGCCAAGCCTGCTATCCTGCCCAGTGTCAGTAGGATGGACTTTAGGCCCAACACCTGTATGGAGTTAGTTGGGATCTGACTCCCCACCTTCTCCATGTCTAGATAGCAGTACATTGCAATGTACTTATCTATAGTTAGGCCACCTCTAGGCCCATGAGAACGTAGGTTCACTACTTCCCCCCATCGGGAAAGTCCAGTAATAAAGTATATGTCCTCCACCTCTATGGTGAGGGACATCTTGTCTATCTGGAAAGGCTCTGAGTCTGGATCTCAATAGTCCACTAACATCTGCAACAGTCTTGGTTTGGCCCTTAAGCCACGAAGAAACCAAAATTTGTAGAGCCCACATGCACGTAACGCTTGTTGAGCCATTACATCTGCCCTTACTACCTCTTCTATATCACCATGTTCACGTTCTCTCCATTCTAGGACCATCCTACACAAAAAATTTGAAGTTTGTCCATTAGAACACTTAAAAAATATTAAGTGCGGCCACATACACGTCTATTTTCCAAACAACCGCGTATGTACACGACTGTGAGGGAATTTTCCATGTATACCCAGCCCTATACGCGGAAAAAACCTCGATTTCTACGTGGGCCACAGAGCCTATTTTAGAATGGCCTAGAAATCTAAAAACACCATGGAATTTGACAAAATTTGCATCAAAATGGAAGAGTAGAGCATGGGTAAGTACCTGGAAAAAACGGTAGTGTATTCCGCTGGTTGGATCTCCTAGAATTCGCTGTTGAAGTTTTGAGCTCAAATGGGTAAAAATTTCAAATGTTTTATAATGTTTTGAATTTTTTACTATTTATAGAAATTTTTCAAATTTTTGAAAAATTTTACCCCCTTTCCTATAGTTTGGACCGTTTTTGGACTAATTTATGATGTCGAAGACCTTTTTGAGTGCCCTTTCAGTTGTTGGATATACTCGTTCGTGCCAATTTCAGGTATCATGTCTAAACTAGCATATAGGTTAGGTTTCATCACTGTTTTCATTTTCCATGACCTTATGACCGTTTCATTATAGACTTAGGTACGAACCCACTCTATTATGTCATAGAACCTTCTTCCTGTTTTAGAAGTGGTAGGAAATGAGTGGTAGAGCTTGACCTTACATGGGTACCCTAGTTAGCGCCTTATTTGTATTTGGTGCCCATGCTGACATTTTGTCCCTTAGATTGTGGAAGTTCATTGTATAGTATTGCCATGAAATTTCGCAAGAGCCTCATACTCCTCTTGATCTATTGCTGGCCTATTTCCCTCAGGACTCCCTTATGGCAAGTTGTAATTGCATTATCATGAGCTTTTCCTGCCTTATTGAGCCTTATGCCGACTTCCCTGACATTGAGTTTCAGCCATATAGCTCGATCTTGTCTCATGTCTAGCCATGTAGAGCCATTTTATTTATCCTTTGCAACTTGATTCCCTATTTTTACCAGGAGGGGATTTTCCCTCGAGTGTCGCTATCCTACACATGTATCCTTGCATTGAGCATAGGTATGTTCTGCTACTTGGAACTAGTTTGTTTTCCCATATGACACTCATATCCTCCTAGTTTGTAACTATAAAGCAATTTTATTCTTTTTCAAGCTTTTTAAATATTTGAAAAATTCAAAAAAAATCAAAAAACCAAAAAGCTGGAAAAGGAAAGATGTTATCTTTTTGCAGCTGTCGAGTCGTGTCGCCTTCAAACAGAGCACTGTATACCACCTCTGTTGGTTGGGTTTATAGTTTTAATTTAGGAGTTGTACTCATTTATCTGAGTTTATCTCCATCGACTGGTTAAGCTTCCAGTCCCCATGCAGCCTCTGTCGATGCCTCCTGTGTCGCAGAGATGTCCCAGTTTTGTATATCAAGTCTATGCTGCCTTCATTTAGTCACCATTCATCGTTATGCTCTTGTTCAAAGGAAGTTGAAGCCTGAGTCAGCCATTCCTCAGTTATATTGACTTTGCATGTCAGCCATTCCCAGTATAGTTACTGGTTTGTGCACTTTATACAGCTTTGCTGAGTACCTCCACATTATACAGCTTTGATGAGTACCTCGTGTTGGATGATGGGGGATGCCTTAATGCCCTCCTTCCAGCGGATTTCATCCCATCGACTCTAGATCATTTATTCTAGGATTGGAATCTAGAGTCATTTTTGAGTGCCTTGAGACTTGCAGTCATCAGTGGTAGGTTCTCTCGCCATAGATAGTCTTTGGGAATACATCAATGTCCCCTGATCGATGGATCCTCTCGAGTGTTCAACCTCAACACATTTATTCACACTTGTTAGTTTGCACTCTAGTACCTTGATTTCCATTTTCATTATCGGTGGGTGATCTCGCGTCTGTTAACAATATACATCAATGACCGGTAATTAGACAATGGACTACTATGTTCGACCTTGACACCTCTATTCACATAGTAGGACATGTACTCGTAGCGATTTGTGTAGAAGACCTTCCAGATTGGTGGCATCTCTTATATGCTACCTCCTTGATCGTGCTAGTGTTCATGAGATTTCATCTCTCGTGACTTGATTCCAGTATATGTCAGACATTTCTAGCTATTATGGAGATCTTGGCCCATTATATATCTTCAGCCATTATGGAGATCATGATCCTTTGTATATCTTCATCATGGATATTCTGATCTATGTATGTTGTACGTGGCGATGACCACTTATGTGATATCTTGTATCATGCCTATTCATGGCCATTGTACTCTTATGTATCTGGGACTGCTATATGTATTTGTAGTTATGTACAAAGTTGTATCATTGTACTATGCTGATTGGGTGGCTGGTCTTCCATTTGGGATCCTTCATCACTCCACTTTTGGGATGGAATTATAATGTATTTCAGCCATCGTAT
>LPNX010574670.1:0-79008 GCA_001517045.1 Pseudotsuga menziesii | reverse complement strand
CATACTAATGCATACTAAAGAAACACACTTTTACCTAACGGATATATTACACAAGTTGATCTTAACTAACTCCTAAGTGTCTAAATATCCTAACAATGACCCCTCTGACCTCACACATTAGGGGGAATCTGTTATAGCTGATTTTACCACTCCAAGTGAATCACACTTGTATGGCCTTCCCCTGTCCCTCTATAGACTCATTAGACACCTTGGACCATTTTTTTTCCTTTGATGTTTCCTTGACCATCCCTATAAACATGTGAAAATTAATACACGCGAATTTTAAACCCATAATCGCATATATACGCGGGTTTAACCCCTAAAACCGCGTACATCGGGATGTGTGCAAAATCCAAATCCTTTTGGAGTTTTCCTTGACATGGATCCGATTCACTTGACTCCTGGCCTTCCATATGCCTTGAGATCGCTCAGATTCAACATTTCATTACCCCTTTGAAAAGCTATAAAAAGAACTCTTTCATACATTGAAGGCATATAAGAGAATTGAGAGCAAAGAAACTATAGTCCATTGTTGCCCAAACTTGTGCTTGAGTCTACATCCCTTTGTCCCTTGGAGCACTTTTTTGTTCTTCCCAAGCTTGCCTTTTTCTTGTGAGCTTGCTATCGAGAGATGGAGGATTGAGGTGGTGGAGGCCCAAGTGGGGGATTCAGTTTCTTCGATTCACAGACGTGCCGACAGAGGTTGTATCCATTGTAATCTCTAATTTTATATTAATAGAAATATCTTTTCCTGTCCAATAATGTATGTTTGAATGAATATTTTATCCATGGATGATTTCAAATGTTTATACATTGTTGATTATATATGCTATAATATATCTAACACCAATATATATAGTATGCTTGTCTTGTTTACTTGTTGTTGAGGAAGTGGTTGATCAATTCAAGCTGAAGTTGGAAATCTCAACGGGGATCTACTTCAACCGTCCGGAATAAGGTATGAGGTCTGATCCTTTAGTGTTAGATATTTGATTTCTATTGCATATTGGCAAGGATTGATTTCTGGAGTCAAGTTGTCTGTTGTGGTACCCCAAGCCATAGGAATTTCTCTCCGTAACAGGCCTTCGATGATGTACAACAATCCATGAGGAATTATCTCTTAGCTAGAATGAAACCTCGTTGTTGACATGTTGGGAGTAGTGCATGCTCTTATTTATGTTTTGGTAGAGATGGAAGGAATCCACTAAGTTTCCATATGTATATAGGATATCCATGAATGTTGTGTTGAAGCATTGGCTAAGATCGTTGCATAACACTGTTATTTATGCATTGTCATTATAATGTCATTCTGAAATGTTATGATTATGAAATGCTTCTAATCATGCAACTGAATTTGACTTGTAGGAAAGATCGTGTACAACTACCTACAAGAGAAGAATAACGAGACTTGTTACAAAGAACAAGTGATGATGGTTCATATATAACATTAAAAAATATTTACAAAATCAAGCATACTACAAATGTACAAAAGGTTTCTCCTAGAAAAGGGAATCGATTATGATGATACATTTTCTCTAGTTTCCATGAGGCACACTTAAACAGTGTTGGATATTACACTATATATATGATGTAATCGAAGTAGAAGTGTATATCGAGCAACGTATAGGAATCAGAACTCTCTACAAAGAACCACATGTTTTTATATTGAAGAAGGATTTATATGGGTTCAAAAAAAACCCATGATATACAGTCACATGATGAGCTTGAGGATCACCTAGAGTGATGAGACCTTAACCTTCAATACAAGGTTGAAGATGAGGAGCCCATAGATGGGCGCAAGAGGAGCTTGAATTATATTTTGAGAGGGAGGAACTTGGTATCTAGTGACTTTCAGAGACGAAATAGATGGATACATATAACATTAGCATCATAAAAGGATACTAGTCACTCTAGTGGAAAGGGTCATGATGTAGAGAGTACAAGATGTTAACATGAATAGGGAGGATAATGCTTAGTTATAGAGGGAGTAGGAAAGATCTGCATCAAAGGTAGTGACTACAACATAAATTGAGGGACATTATCACTTGCCTCTATCTGTGTCAAAAAAAAATCTCAATATCTTAGGGATATGCTTAAGGTCATACCAAAAGTGTCCCCTCACTAAGAGGAAGTAGATCTTAGAGTTTGATCATACTTTCATGATTATTGAGATTAATGGTGTGGCAGAATCCATATGATATTTTGCTAATTCAACGAAAATTTGTTGAAGAGATTCAAAAAATATTTGGTTTGATGGATGGCAAGGCTATAGCCACATCGATGGCATCAAACTTGAAGATGTTGTGTGATACTACTTCAGAGACAATTGATTCCACAATCTATATGCAAGTGATTGGTTCATTGATGTACTTGAATAAGAAGAGATCAAATATATGCTTTGTGATGAACTCTTTGAGTTAGTATATGGTAGATCTAAGACATGTTCACATGATTGTGGAAAAGAATGTGATGAGGTACTTGAATGGTACGATTGACTATGGCCTCATATATGCGAGAGATCAGAGGATTTTCTTGCAAGTCTATGTTGACTCATATTAATATGTTAGTGTTATGGATATGAAAACCACTTCAGGTGCTTCTTTAGCTTAGGGCCGGGTATTATTTATTGGTTCATCAAGAATTAGACAAATGTATCATTGAGCACAATAGAGGCAGAGTATATTTTCTCTTATTCAACTACCTATGAGGTAGTGTGGCTTAGAAATATACTAGCATGATTGTATTTTGTGAAAACCAAACACGGGGGCTTCACNTAAGGATTGAGGTATAAAAAGGGGTGGGGAGGAGGTTTTAAGTATTGGGAGGGGGTTTCAACAAAAAGTGTTTGGGTCAATATCTCTCAAAATTAAGGGTCTTCTTGAATATCCCACGATCGCACATGCTATGTGGGATGTTCACTAAGTGAAGTCCTCGTGCAACCAAAGTTGTGTAAAGTTATCTGAGAACCCTATGTTCCATGAAAACTCAAATTTTATCGATATCGAGTATCACTATATTAGGGATATGGTGTGGAGATGAGTAGTGAAGCTCCAATACATTAGTATGAATGAGAATATAGCCAATGTATTGACCAAGCCTCTAGTGAGAGTGAACTTTGAGTACTTCAAGGACAATCTTGGAGTTGTCTAGATCGTTGTCCATCATAAGAGGGAGTGATGAGTCCCTGTACTCTTCACACTTAACATGAAAAAGGTCTATCTCTATGGAATATGAGTGATTTTGACATCCATCATGAAAAAGGGATGGATCTATGGAAGATGAGTGGTATTCACATCCAACATGAAAAAGAGATAGCTCTATGGAAGATGTGTGGTATTCACATCCAACATGAAAAATGGATGCTACTATTAAAGACGTATGAGACTTGCATCCAATTTGAAAAAGGATTGGCACTATAGAGAGCTACATCCAGTATGGAGAAGGATTGGCTCTGTAGAGGTAACACCTAGTATGAAAAAGGGATAGCTCTATATGGGTAACACCCAACATGAAAAAGAGTTGGTGTCACACTGACATGAGGGTAGCACCTAGCATGAAAAAGGGATGGTGTCACACCTAGATAAGGGTAGCATCAAGCATGAAAAATGGGTGGTGTCACAACGAGATATGAGGGTATCTCCCAACATGAAAAAGTTTGGTGTTGCACCAATATATGAGGGTAGCACCCAACATGAAAAGGGGATGGTTTCGTACCCATATTTGAGGGTAGAACCCAACATGAAAAAGGGCTAGTGTCTCACCAATATATGAGGGTAGCACTCAACATGAAAAATGGGTTGTGTCACACAGATATATGAGGGTAGCACCCAACACAAAAAAGGGATGGTGTTGCACCGATATAGGAGGGTAGCACCCAACATAAAAAGGGACTGGTGTCACACAAAGATACCAGGGTAGAAACTTGCATGAAAAAGGGATAGCATCACATTAAGCTATGAGGGAAACACCCATCATGAACAAGGGTTGGTGTCGCACCGAGATATGAGGGTAGCACCAAACATGAAAAAGGGTTGGTGTCACACCAATATATGAGGGTAGAACACAACATGAAAAAAGGCTTGTGTCACATCGAGATATGAGGGTAGCACCCACAATGAAAAATGGATTGTGTCAAATTGAGATATGAGGTAGAAATCGGTATGAAAAAGGGTTGGTTTCACATCGAGATATGAGGTTAGAACCCAACATGAAAAAGGGTTGGTGTCACACTGAGATATGAGGGTAGCACCCAACATGAAAATGCATTGGTGTCACACCAAGATGAGGGTAGAAACTAACCTAAAAAAGGGTTAGTGTCACACTAATATGAGCATAGAAACTAACAAGAAAAAGGGCTAGTGTCGCACCGAGATGAGGTTATATTCCAACATGAAAAATGGATGGTTGATGCACCGATAGGAGGGTACATAGAACATGAAAAATGAATGGTTGTTGTATGGAATTATTATGAGGTATATATTCTAGAGATTTCACAAGTGTAGAAATAGAAGCTCTAATGCTATCAGTAAAGATTGTGAGAAGAAGCACAAGAAGTAGATCTTGCCAATAAGATAATTCTCATAAACATACACATGAAAAATAAAGAACGAATCACATGAATGAAGAGATGAATATTGGAGTGTATCCTTCCATTTTATAATGATGAATAATATTGTACATATATATTACATCTCTCATCGGTAAAATCGAGTTGTTTTGGAGGAAAATCATCAACCTCAGAAAGATAGACTTACTAAATATGATAAACCCCCATAGGTGGCTAAATCACTTTCTTAATTAGTCAAGGACCTCATGAATTAGATAAAGAATGATTAAGTTGTCAATTATGATGTAAAAACATGTTAATCATGTAATATGGAGATAAAATCATGGAGGATGAGTTGGCAACAAAAGATAGTAGTTTCCTAGTTGACTAGCTTTACCTTATCCACTGAAAAATATGGAATAAAGAATTGAAAGATAAAATCTGCAGGAAAGCACAGTTACTAATTATGGAAGTCAATAAAGTAGGTAGGATCAATCCAGAATCAGGATTAAATCACTCCTAGGGTATATATGGAAAGTGTTGACCATGAGGTGCAAGTGGATGCCAACTATCTAGGATAGCGGGTAGGAAATTAATCAAAATTGATTAAATATTTTATCCTAAGTTATGAAGTGGGATTATTATATTCCCACACCCCAATTTAATTCCAAATTTATGTTGGTATGTAAAAAATATATATGTGTATATAGGGCCCAACAACAAGGCTATGGTCAGCCTTAATAATTATTCATGTTCAGAAAAGTTAGGAAAGGGGCAAAACTACATGGGGAAAATACTCCCTCAAGAAAGGACATGGGACAAAAGTTGAATAACATGTATTAAGTAGGTATTTATATTCACTTGAATGAGCTTAATGAACTTCTTCTGGTGAAATACTTGATGAAGAGGCTTGTGACTCCATGATCATGTGCTAGAGTGTATAATTTGCAAGAGGGAAGAGGAGAGACTCTTGGTAGCTCATCAACTAATGAATTAAGAGCATTATCTAAATGTTTATTTTTGCTAAATAAATGTGATCTGAAAATAATATCTGAAATGGAAAAGATATATGTGCACACTCCTTCCCAAAGAGTATAAAAACTAAGACAATTTGTTACATAATGAGTTCCTTGAATAACTACAAACTTGTGATGTGAATCACATATCTTTCTTATAATCTAATGTAGCACCTTCCCATATCTGATATGAGCATGAAAAGAGTCTGATATATCAGAAAAATTAGCATATGGAATAGAAAATACAAAGGATTTATTGACTCCATGCGGTTATAGGGATAAACTAGGAAAAGTATGAGCAACTAGGGAAACCTAATGAGTGTAAAAATATGAATGATGAAAGGACTTGAGATCTGAACCATAAGTGTTTAGAAAAAATTAAAACAAATGTAATATCATTCTAATGATTAATAATTTCATGGATAACCAACCAATGAATGATAAGAAATACTTCAAACCATGTAATATAAGTAACACTCCATAAGAGACCAATGATGAATCAACTAGTGAACTTGGGATTTGTTTAGTCTTAGGATTATACAGAGGTATGGTAGATGGTATGGATGGTGGTATGAATGGTGTCATGAAATGTATATAATCCTGTAAACATGCTTCTAAATCAAAATTATGGAGTGAGGAAGAGTTGCTCAAAAACAAGTCAATATCTAGTGAAGAATCACAATTATTGAGAGATGAATCTAGGAGACTGATAGATGGACTATCAAAGAAACGATTTGATATTTCTGATTCAGATATATCAGAAAATGAATCCATATCAAATACATGAGGAAGGTATTTAAATCCATAACTCAAGGAAACTATAATATTACCTTGGGACTTCGCACTATGACGATGTTATGAGGAATCAACAAGCTTCTCTAACTCATATGAAACTTTGATGTTGTGCTTCTCAAGAAGTTGTGACATGATGTCCATATTCTTATCGAAACGTTTCTTCTATGGGTGAAATCCCTTGCTAAAATAAGAACACCTGGATGTGCTCCCTTTCTTCTTGACTTTCTTCATTGAATTTTTATCAGTAGGATTCAAAATTTCATCTTCAATTTCTGACTTTGGCTTCTTCTCTTTCACAATATGCTTCTCTTTTGATCTTGCAATATTTCTTCCTTGAACCATGAAAACATGATCCTTTCCTTTGGGAGATTTAATTTCACCCATCTGAATCAATTTATCTTTCTCATATGTTAGTGAATCAAAGAAATAACATAACGATGACATTTTTCAATTAGAAACAACAAGCCTAGTAGCATGAAAAGTAGACACAAAAACTGAGTATTCAGGACCCAATTTTGGAAGAATGGAAATGATTAATTGATCATATTTATTCTCAATACAACAATTCTTGAGAATTAGAACAACTTAATTGAATGTGCTGAAGAAACCCTCAATCGAATCGAAACTTCTTGGACTCATTGAGAATAACTCAATCTCTAACTGATGCGCTCTTAGCTCATCTGGAACTCCAAGGAGAAACTCAAGTTTGGTCCATAATTTGTTTGGAGTGGTCAAACCATATATATTAAAGAGTATATTAGGGGAAATAGAGATTAAAATCAATCCATAGGATTCATCCAACCTATTATTCCACTTAGCTTTCTCAACAATAGCATTGGACTCATTCTCGAAACCTAGAGTAACTCTCTATATTCCCTTATTGCAAAATAGAATGCCAATTTTGGATTTCCATTCCTGATAGTCGAAGGGAATCAATATTATAGTTGAAGAAAAATCCATACTGATATGTTGATCCACTCAATAAGAAACTCTCTGCAACCTGTACAAATAAAATGAGAAAATATTGTAAGCTTAAATCATTTAGAGAGGGGTAGGAGAATGGATGCACTCCTCAAATCTGTAGGAACTTGAGACACCTAGATATGATACCATGTATAAATATAAGCTCTAATTATATGAGTAAATATGCTAAGAAGAATCACAAGAAGTATGTCTTTCTACTAAGATAATTCTCACAAGCATACACAAGAAAAATAGAGAGAATAATAAATACTAAATCACATGAATGAATAGATGAATACTTGAGTGTATACTTCCATTTTATAATGATGAATAATAGTGTACATAAATAGTACATTTCTCATAGGTAAAATTGAGTTGTATTGGAGACAACACATCAAGCTCAGAAATATAGACTTACTAAATATGATAAACCCCCATAAGTGGCTAAAGAACTTTTCTAATCAATCAAGGAACTCATGAACTAGATAAACCATGAATGAGTTGTCAAGTGCGATGGAAAAAAATTCTAATCCTATAATATGGATAGAAAATCATGGAGGATGGGTTGGAAACAAAATATAGCAGTTTCCTAGTTGACCAGCTTTACCTTATCCACTGAAAAGCTATAAGAAAGTAGTAAAAGATAGAATCTGCAGGAAAGAAAAATTACTAATTATGGTAGTCAATACAGTAGGTAGGATCAAACCTGAATCGGGATTAAAGCAGTCCTGGAGTATATATGGAAAGTGTTGACCACGAAGTGCAAGTGGGTTCCAACTATCTAGGCTAGTGGGTAAGAAATTAATAAAAAATGATTAAATATTTTATCCTAAGTTAAGAAGTTAGTTTATTATATTCCCATAACAAGTTAGTTTCCCAAGTACCAAGTTGCAACAATAGTGTTGATATCTAGTGATGTTATCTAGGGAGGATGATCATGATGAAAAAATACCTTTCTTGTTAAGAAGGAGTATTGAAGAACGTAACTTTGGAAGGTATTCTTATTGGAGTTTTATTGTATCATTGGTATACCTCTTTCAGGAGATGTTGTTGATGCATTTTGGTCATGTAAAATTATGCACAATAATGAATGCAACTCCTATGTTGTAAGTCGGGTCAATATTGCCCACAAGAAATATTTTATAAATGTTATTTTGTGTCTGCATAGACATGTTGGCCCTGTAAGAGTAACAAGTCATCTCGATTAAGGAATTAGTTCACTCACTTGATGAGTACCAATAGAGAAAACACACCTCTCATTTGGAAACAAAATCAACTCAAGCAAGTGTGCAAGAGAGGGATAGAAGGGGTTCGATGAAGAGAAGAAGTAACTTATTTTGTCTTTGGGGTTTATATTATCTTGGTCAACATTGCACTTGGTGATAGAATCTATACTAAATAATCTGTTAGGTTTTCTCCTTTGTGGTTTCCTAGAGGAAAATATTTCTATTCTTTTGTCTTGCTATGTTTGTCTTTCTCTCAATGATCCTATTTCTATGGTTATGATGAAATCATGATAATGATCTTATATAAACATTAAAATTATAACAAGTGAAAACATACAACTTCATGTTGTAGAGACTTGATATTGTTCTAGACCTCATGTATATGCTCAAATCTAAAGGGTCACACTGTGGCAATAAATACAACAAACATTTCATCATTACAATAATAACATTAAAAAAAAAATTCAACAGAATTAAACATAGTTTTGTGCCAAAATGTAAATAAAGGAGAATATAGATTACTCACATTTAAGGATGAAATATCTTTATTAATTTCAATTACGTCCAATAATTTCAAAACTAAAATATTTTGACCTAAACACATTATTGTAGTAGCTCACATCTTTACTATACAGAAACTTGACATCTAGAAAGAACTAAGACTAACACGCAGTTGCAACCATCAATATATTGAATTTGATATTCAAACCATCTTATTAGTAGCAAATACATTCAATATTTTAATCGCAAAGTAACACTAGACTAATAAGCCTCATGTTGGTTGCATATGCCTTTCCTATAGTAGAAGGAATCCTCGTCATACATATATAAATAGAGCTCAACAATAGAAGCTACTAACAACAATTTGCAAGTTGGGTAAGAATGTTTGTAGAAAATTACTTAAGAAAATGGAAGACACTATAAGAACTAAATGTAAGCCATTTTACATCTGATATATAGTTTACTTGTTTCCATCCAAAAATTGTAGAAAAATTCACCTATTTCAACACATTTTTGGACAGCTCGTTATCCTATGGTCATTTCAACTTTGTCCCATAAAACATACACTCTAAATAACTACAACTCGAAAGCTCATTCTCCACCACATACCAAAACTCAAGTGATATTATATATCATCATCACTATGACAATTACCACATTCATAGCTAAAAATAATTGTTACATCCCAAAGAAAGGTCACGTACACACTTAAAAAAACATTACCCCAGGTTTATGTGGTATGGTTTCGAAAAATGAGTCTATCAAGACCCTAAGGCCTCAACATTACCTCATTGGAAACAATGAAAGAAGGGACAATTTTTCACTAATATAGTTTTTTAGGAACCCTTGACCTAATTCTTAGAAATAATCTTAAATAACGAGGCTAGGTTTTCTAAAATATTTCTCTACAAAAACCTCCTCAGAACCATCACTTGAATGGAGTCTTTGTTTAGCTATATATATTATGGAATTCATCCCACTTGTGTACATGTTCTCAATCAAAAACTAGGTTTATACACTCACTAGTAAGTTATACTCCATTCTATTTTCCCTACCAACCACTCACTGAATTGTTACTGTGATACAAATTATGCATAAGAAGCACTATCTAAAAATAAATTTTCAATTTTGTAGTTTTTTTTCCCAAAATAATTCTAATTTTTTTTCATTGAGTATACCTTTGATGTTAATGTCCCTGGTGCATGATCAATGTATTTGTTGGTCACTCTATATGAAAGTTAATTACAGCTAACATACATAATGCTCAATATAAATTTTCAACCCAGGGAAGTCTTTTATTTCAAAGATAATTCACACTGTTTGTGCATAAACACTAAGTAGCTGATCTAATGAATGAAAGATTAACTATCCTACTTATCTGCTCAGTCAAAATCCTCTCATGGCTAAACTAATCTAAATTACACACCTAGAAATTCATAAATGCAATTACTTCCTACAATATCAATCCAGCAATTAATGAATCAAGAAATAGATAACTAGACTTACTTTTGCAGAAAGTTAAATCCTAACATTATCAGACTATATGTAAATCCATTATCACTAATTTAATTCAACTAATATAAGAATTGGAAACAACAACAATTGAACTAAACAAACTCTAAACCATAATCTGAATGAATTAGAAAACTTGAGAAAGATAAGTAATTGAAAGGAACTGCAGTTGAGCTTGACTGTAACAGCTATTGGCACACTTGCATAATGGAAACTAATGTACACAGTTGACTGTCACACCATGCAGTTACAGCTTAAAGTAAATGTAAACATTACTATCAAAGGAACAACAATGATAAATCATTATTGTTGCAGCTAACTATAAAGAATACAATTACTGAAATTTCCACACCACACAAAAAACAAACAAAAAATCTAATTAACTCAGCAATATCTGTGGAAGGCGGGCCCAACCTTCGAACATAGATGATGGAACTAACACAGGTTAAGACACAGAAACCAGAAGAATCCTGCTCCTTATATTAAAATAACAAATTACAAAGTATAGATCATTGTCACAACTTACACGGCCTGATCAAATATCAACCAACCCTTGGCTCAGAATGTTTCCCAATATTTATACATGAACAATCATAAACTTCACCCACTGATATCGGGAAGCCATGAAGATCTACGATATTCAGGCTGCCTTGTTACAATGAGTTGTTACATTTGTGAGTGGAATTGAATGAAAGTAGATAATATAGGGGATCATGTTGCTTGATCCATTAGTGAATAAACAGAACCAATTTAAGAGATACCTTGTTTCTTGCAACTATTCCTTAAGAAATGGCACGTTTTTGTAGCTGATTCTGTTGCACCTAATTCTATTGCATATATGTGTGGAATGATGACCTCTGTTTGCGTCCAGCGTGGGGAGCTGGGACTGGCAAGTGACAGCTGGCATCGAAATCTCATCTTCTCTTCAAACCAGCTAAGCTGCTAGACCTGTACTTCTCGAAGCTTGAACTATCTTTATGAAATCACGATGTATTAGAATAGTTCAAGAGATAGAGTTGTGAACATAACAATCATACGAATTAATATGATAGAAAAATAATTAATCATACCTATCAAGATTCAAGCAGGGTAATTTTTAGTGGCGAAATTTCGACAATTGGCTATTTTTTAGGGTTTTTTCAAAAAATAAATTCGCTATTTAGTGTCTAATATTGCCTGTATTACATAAAATATGGTTTTTTTTATCATAATATTAGCCAAAATTTACACATTTTAGTTTTAATTTTATGTTTCATATTTAATATTCGCCTACCTATCTATAAACATGTTTTTTTGAATCCAAAACAATCACCTAAAATACTATACTTATGTATAATATTAGAATCCTTAAAAAATAACCAGGATTCAAGGCTCAATATGAGAGGAAAACATCTGTCTGGTTCATAGAATAAAGTAAGACAAGGCAAAAAGGGTATAATAGGTGTGGTTAAAAAGGGGTATTTTAGGACCCAACATCTCCCCCAACTATCCTATTGCATGTCCTCATGCAACAACTTCCACTAATATGAATCTAATTTTATAGTTGTACCTCATTCATGGAGAGAGGAAAAATTGTAAGAGCATTGAGGAGGTTCACTCCCATCCAGATATCCCTTGCAGGACACCCAGTATTTCCAACACCGCTTCTCCTTTTCGTTAGGCAATGAAAAAACATCCTTGTATGGCCTTGCTGGCCACCAAATGAGTGGAAATTTAAACTTAAGCCCTAGCCAATGAACTCCACACTTCTTCATATAGTCCACATATCCTTCGACCCTGGGGAACACCTGTTTAAAGTTTTTAAAACAATAAGGGTCCCTTTTCTTTAAGGCTGGAGAAGAAGTATGCCATCTATGTTTACTGCCTTCCAGGGCCAGCTGTTACTATATATAAATCTGATCAACACAAGTAGAGATGGCCTTTTCTTGTAGTTCAATTCGCTGTTGGGTTTTCATGGGAGATGCCAGCCTCTTTTCCTGAAAAGTGAGAAGAATATGAGGAGATTGAGTTTCACTCCGAATCTACCGATTGGAGATAGTCTCATTCTGGGAGGTTGTTTGAAATCCCTCTCCAACTGTGCATGATTGTTGAAAAAAGAGGAAAAGGCCCTCAACTAGACATCTCCTAAGTAAGGATAAGGGTTAGAATGAATGTCCAAAGGGCATTCCACATCATGCAAATAAAATTCACATAACACGTTCTACTCAGTGAAGCTGCTTTCCATAAAGGTTTCCAGAAATTGGGTAGAGGGTGTCAATTTATAAGGTCTTCCTTCCTTTAAGTCTTTTAATTTAAACAAATCTAATTGTTCATACAAAAATACCGAATAGGAGGGAGATGGAGCTTTGAAACTCATCAGTTCCTAGAAGAGGGCGCATAGCTGATCTTTCTCCTTCTGCATGGACTTGAATTTATTCAATTCCTTCAACTCTTTTTGTACGTCCTCCCAACAGAGCTTTTGAAACATTAGCTCCTCTACCCATTTTTTCCTCAATTCCTTAATAGTTTTTACGTGCTCAAGAAGAGGATCCATTCTTTCTTGACATCTATGCACATGATATTTCCACTTCTTTACTTTCACCCTTAACAATGAGAGTTCTGCATTCTTTTCATCATCAGAATCTGAAACAATTTCCTGAGCAATTTGCATTCCTTCTTTATCACCCAATGTTTCAGCCCTCTCTTATTGAATTGGGAGTGTAACAGTTTCATCCTTGCTCAAATTTGCTGCATCCTTCTCCTGTATGGATGCTTCAGTAATCAATTCTGGAGATACTGGCTCTTGTGTGATATCCTCCTTCTCCATTAGTGCTGTAACAATCTCTATTTGTGTGGAAGCTTCAGTAAAGGTGATTGAAAATGTTGGTTCTTGTGGAGAATCATATTTTATCCCAATACTGTAGCAACTTCTATTTGTGTGGATGCATCAACAAACGATTTCAGGAATAATGGTTACAGTATCCCTCTTTTGAGTCGCATCCCAACAACCTTCAGTCTGTACTGTCTTCAACAGAAAATTTTGGGGATGCTGGTTCTTGTGTAACAACATCCTATTCATGTTGAACTTATTCCTGGATCAGTTCTGTGTCTTTATATTGTTCTGGAGTTTCTTCAAGATATCCTAGGTTGTAATCGGGAATTATGTCAAACACTATCTCGACTATTTGCATTTGAGTGACATCCTCAACAAGAGTTTCTAAGGGTGTTGGTTCTTGTGTGGTAACATCTTGTCTTCCAACTTCCTTCAACTATTGAGGTTTCTCCTAGGTGACTTCAATATTCATTGTTGTTTGGGATTGCAATTTCTCAGCCTTCGC
Organism: Pseudotsuga menziesii; assembly: GCA_001517045.1. Taxonomy (NCBI): domain Eukaryota; kingdom Viridiplantae; phylum Streptophyta; class Pinopsida; order Pinales; family Pinaceae; genus Pseudotsuga; species Pseudotsuga menziesii. The sequence continues at coordinate 65,132 of LPNX010574670.1, read as the reverse complement.
AAATTCTAAATCAGGATCATCTCAAACTCTGGTTCATATTCACCCTTCAACTCCACCGCAAGTGCCTCTTTTTCTTCTTCAATTGCTTGTGGAGGTTTTTGTGCCACAGATTCCTACACTATAAATTTCTATCCTAATTGGTCAAAAATATCACAACATTCTGGGAAGACCACTTTACCCAACTCATCACCCTCCTCATCAGGAGGTGATCCTTCCAATTGGTCTGTGGCTTCTACTTATGTGTGCAGCCTTTTCTCCACTCGTTTCTTACATGCTTCCTTCTAGCTTTCTAGTTCCTTCTGAAGAACCTCCACCACCTCTTTTAGTAGATTATTTCCATACAAAAGTCCCTCGATTTGAGGTTCTTCTGCAGCAGGTTCTTGTGTAGCAGCCTCTGACCGAGGTGTCAAAATGGGAAATTCAATGTTCACCCATCTTGCTCATGCTACTTCTGCTGCTGTGATGGATATGGTTCTTCTTCCATTTATCGGTCATGATGCCTATACTTCTTCTTTTGATATTCTCCTCTTCTTCTGTGGTACAGGGGTTTCTAACTCTGCAACTGATGTAGAAGGAATATCTCCCTTTTAAGTAACTCCCCTTGTCTCTTTCATCTCAATCTCTTTCTTGATTAAAGTTCCCCTCCATTCAGGGGAGGATTCAATGGTGAGGATCTTTGCATTTCCTTCTATTATTATATCTCCCTCAGCTTCAACTTCCACTGTCGCAACATCGAATGTTGCTCCACTTTCAACTTCTACTGTCGGAGCTTCCAAAATATCTATTCCTTCCATAGGGTTTGTTGTTGCTGCAGCCTCTCCCAATTCTTCTTCTTGATTATTTGGGTTCTACTCTGACACTGTCTCATCTCTCCCCCCGCCAACTGAATTGGAGGGACTCCGTGCCTCCTCTTCTACTTCGACTCCCCCAAATTGTGTAGGTGCCCTATCTTCCTCTTCTATTGAAACAACACCCAAAAGTGTAGGTTCCTGAATTATCTGAGGCTAACTAGTAAATTGTTCCCAGGTTTGGTTATTTTGTGCTAAGGCCCTTATGGTAAGCAGTTTAATTAGGCCATGATGGGTAAGGGAAGCATATGGGTGTCGGGATGATCTTACAAACCCTTCCATGTGATGTAGGTCTTTAAACAAATAAAATGGAATGTTGTGTAAATCCATTTGGCGTAAATGAAATAATAGGGGAAAATCAGAGAAATAAACAGTATGATACCTACCTTCACATGGGAAATACTTCTTCAGAAATACTTCCACTTTCCAAGGGTGAGGAAGTGATTGTAGTGCTATTCCCCACTTTCCTTGATGGACCTATTCACCAGCTACCAGAAAATTACGCACTACAGCCGCATTGTGAGTTCTTCTTCCAAACCAGGTCCTTCACATGTGAGGAAGACCAGTAACCTCAACCACAATATCCTCAGTAACTTCTATGCATAGACCTCTGACTTTTGAATGGGTTTTTGTCACATTTAGAGCAAATTATAGAGCTATTCCTCGATGAAAACCATTTAAGCATTGAAAGAACTCAGTCCAACCAGCTACTTTGAAAATTGCAAAAACCTATGTAGTTCTACGTAGAGCCCCTGTGTCTACAGGTCTATGTTGGGATGGGATAGCAATGTCATCTCTCCTTCTAAATTCTAGTATCAACTTAGCAAATTATAGGCCCATAAACATAAGTTACAACACAAGAACATCTAATGAAAAACTGAGGTCGAGGTTGGATAAATTAGGAAAGTTATTACAGTTATGGGCAAGGAATAATTGGTAATATTTGACACAAATTAGGAAAAAGGTCACGGTCATGTGATAAGCTCAAGTACCCGTTTAAATGTGTTGATTGATAGTTAATGAGCATAAGTATAATGACGGGTACAAAAAGGTAAAGCATGATTAGTATCGTCCAATCCAATTTACACCTAATCATCTAGATGGTCAGAATCTGTACCTTTGTGATATAAGGTGAACCGTGAATTTTCATAACCGTTTAGCAGCCATTAATTTAAAACATCATTGTGTGCGTGCTGCTATGATATCACCCCTGGTGAATAAAAAGTTGTCTTTACAATCTGGATGGAAATATAGTAGGAGCTGTGAAGTGCGTCGGAACCCAGCAAAGTCATGGGTGACAGAATTTGTGGCCGAATATGGAGGAAAATTAGGGAAATCTGAAAAATTTGGCAGAGTCACAGCCATGAAAAATAGGGAAATCTATGAAATTTAGTGGAATAACAGCTGCAGAAAATAGAGAAATCTCCAGGATTTGGCAGAGCCACAACTGCGAGAAATAGGGAAATATATGGACTTTGGCAGAGTCGCAGCTGCGGAAAATAGAGAAATCTGTGGGATTTGGCAGAGTTGCAATTATGGAGAATAGGGAAATCTCCGAATTTTGGCAGAGTCTCAACTACGGAAAATAGGGAAATCTGCGGAGTCACAGCTATGACTGAGCTATTCATCATTTATTTTTTTCAAGGAGCTCTTCTAAAACAGGAAAATAAGCTAGGGCACTCTGTTGATGTAATTGTAACTTGAGAATGTATTCACTTGTATTTCTTATGTATTGTACCCCAATATTTATTCCAGGATGTGTTTGTAATGTAATTGAGTCATGTCATGCCCCGATGCTCCTATCGTGAGGTTCTATAATGTAAACAACTCATGTTAAGTCATTGTGGGTAACCCTCCTATTGGTCAAGGGTTAACGTCCCTACAGTTCCGAGGCACTAGGGTTATTAGAATATTCTAGAGAAGTCGACCCTAGTAGGTTATTGTCAAGTCAGGAATTAGTATAAATAGAGAGTGAGCCTCTCTATTTATCACACACTTACTCACACTCAGTTGTAGTGCATAGCTAAGAAAGAAGAAGACACTGGTGCTAGGAAGAAAGAGGCTATTGCTGTCGGGAGATCATCTTACTATTTTGGGGTTTTAATTTTGGTGCTGATTCTATCTCTGAGGAAGTTGTGGGGTTTTCTCCATTTATGGTTTCCCCGAATAAAAGCACTGTGTTCATTGTCTCTTGTGTTTGATTGCTGTGTTTGTTATTCTCTCAATTAAATATCCTAATATAATGCTATCTTAATGTTAAAAATCTAAAATAGTATCAGAGCTAACCTGAGAAGAAGACACTGTGCAGTTGCGGGAACTAGGGCTTCCTACTTTGTGGATCTCTCTCCACATATTTTCAGCAAAATAAGGTTGGATTAACTCTCCTCCCTAGGGCGCATATTTCTATCGAAGCAGAATCCAATTCTGAGCTTTTTCAGTTTTCGACCCAACACTACTGCCGAAAATTAGGGCTTTCCACAGAAGTGGAATTTTTTAGTGATCCTAGGCCTGGATTGATCTCCTACTCAAATCAAAGTTTAGAGATCAAGATCAAAGCATTTGGTTGGAAATAACTTTGGAAAATCCAAACCCTAATCTACTCGTGAACCAACACTGCAGAATTTCAACTCCAATTCTAGATCCGACATCTTGACCTGGTAAGATATAAATCTTTTGTATTTCCATTTGAGGTTCTCTATTAATATGTCTCATCGTACCAAGCTTGATGAAAAGCTTAAGGGAGCTGATAACTTCCAATCCTGGAAGTATAGGATCTCCCTGGTTCTGGAAGAAAATGAGTTGGACTCCTATATCAATGAGGAGGTTCCAGTTCCAGAGGGAGATGAGGCTAAGGCCTTACACAAGAATAATTTTGTTATGGAAAAGAGGATTATTGTTGATTCAATCAGGGATCACCTCATACCACATGTGTCCTCCCTAAAGACACCTAAAGCTATGTTTGATTCCCTAACCAAATTGTTTGAAGGGAAGAACATAAACCAGAAGATGACTCTAAGAAACCAACTGAAGAATGTAAAGATCCAGAATGCAGAGACCATCGAGTCTTACTTTACAACAGTCTCTCAGATCAAGGAACAGCTGGAAGTAGTAGATGAAGAAGTGGAGAATGCAAATATTGTAATGACCACCTTGAATGGTCTCCCTAGATCATGGGACTCTTTCATTCAAGGAATCTGTGGAAGAAAGAAGTTATTCAAGTTCATCAGACTATGGGAAGAATGCTCTCAAGAAGATGCTCGAATCACAGCTCGAGAAGAAAAGATGGTAAGTGAAGATCAAGATCTCATAGTACACTCCAAGAAAACCAGAAGAATTTCTCATCACCCCAGAGGTAAGCCCTTCCACAAAGATAACACTAGAAAATATTTGTCTAGAATCAGATGTTATACATGTGACGATGTTGATGTATTTGTAACTTTGGAACGTATTCATCCTTATTTCTTATGTATTGTAACCCGATGTTTATTCTGGTATTTATTTGAGTCATGTCATGCCCCGATGTTTCGATCCGGAAGTTTCTATAATGAGAAAGTCATGTCAAGTCATTGTGGGTAACCCTCTTATTGGTCAAGGGTTAAAGTCCCCACAGTTGTGGGGCCCTTGGGTTATTAGAATATCCTAGTGAATTCGACCCTAGGTGAGTCATTGTAAGTTGAGGCAATAGTCCCCACCATTATGTTACCCTCCTATTGGTCGGAGGAGGAAAAGTCCCCACAAGTGGTGGGGCACTAGGGTTATTAGACACTCCTAGAGATGTCGGCTCTAGTAAGTAATTGTTAAGTTAGGCTGACATGTTGGAGTGCACTTCAATTTAATGAAAGAATATAAATAGAGAGTGAGACTCTCTATTTATCTCACTTGCAACACTCACACTCACTCATTGGGGTGCATGAGTGAGAGAGGAGAAGCTCTCTCAATGTGTGAGAGAGAGACTGCTGCTGTCGGGAGATCATCTTACTGTTTTTCGGTTTTACCATTTTTTGTTGATTCTATCTCTGAGGAAGTTGTGGGATTTTCTCCTTTATGGTGTCCCCAAGGAAAAATCTTTGTGTCTCTTGTCTATTGTGATGTGCTTATGTTTTATTGATGTGCTTATTATTCTCTTAGTAAAAAGATCCTAAGATCATAATGCTAGCATGAATGATGAAAAACTAAGATGGTATCAGAGCTAACCTGAGAAGAAGACATTATGCAGCTACAAAAGCTAGGGCTTCTTACTTTTTGGGTATCTCTCTACAATCCATCAGCAAAATTATGCTAGGCTGCCTCTCCATTGAAGGGCGCATCTTTCTATCGAAGCAAAATTCGATTCTGAGCATTTTCAGTTTTCGATGTGGAAATTAGGGCTTTCTAAAGAAGAGGAATTTTTGAGTGAGCCCCACATAGGATTTTTCTCGTCATAAAAATCGAATTTTAGAGACCTGGATCAATAAATTTGGTTGGGTGAAACTATGGGAAAGTCAAACCCTAGTTTGACCCTGAGCTAGAAAAACCCTAAATACTAAAACTGCTAAGTTTTGGTACATTCGCTATATCCCGAGATTGGCAAAATATCAGGAGCTGAAAATTGTAGGGGCCAAATATACAATCCTGATGTACACGTTTTCCAAAATTCATCCTTAGATTCACTATATTCTGGGAGATATGATCCCTCCAAGTTAGGGTTCCAGCCTCTTCTAGAATTCATCCCTAAATAGGACACCTGGGGAGAATTGCAATATCTTGGGCTACAGAGGTACAAAATGAATTATTGAAGATGTTCCAAAAAGGGAATGGACTTTATGTTCAGTTTTCCGAATATCAAACTCAGAAGATCAACCAGTGACATGTGGAATTCCGTACAACTTCGTTATTTTGAACAGTCCTGTAACATGTCACCTTGGGAAAAGGCTCATAAATACCAAATGGTGAAACACATTCTGATGAAACCTATGATGTTGGATCAGGAACATGTGAGGTTACCTCAATGAGAAATTTCAAACACATAGGAGCAGTAGTTTTCTATATATCACAGAAACAGTTATAGGCATTTCTGCAGAAGAAATTGGAAAACTAGGGCTTCCTGTTCCGGGAGCTTCCCTCAACTGTTTTCAGAAAAGGAGTAAATTGGAAAGCTCCATTTGAAGAGATATATCTATCTATCCAGGAAAATAAGAAATATTCTAAGTTTTAAAAATTAGGTTTTCTGTGACAAACCCTAGATCAGCCAGCTCCGGAACCGAGACGGACACCTAAAATCGGTAAGATCTAATCCTTTGCTATTTTCATTTGAGGTTCTCATTTCAAAGTGATCTATCACATCAGCTTGATGATAAGCTTGGTGAAGTTGACAACTTCCAAGCATGGAAGTACTTGATCTCTCTGAAGAAAATGAATTGGACACCTACATGAGTAGAGAGGTTCCAGTTCCAAAGGGAGATGAGGCTCAAAGCCTTACTCAAGAAAGAACTTGGTTAAGACCAAGAAGACCATGGTTGATTCCATCATGGATCAACTTGTACCACAAGTGTCTTCCCTAAATACACCAATGATGTTCAATTCCTTGACCAAGCTATTTGAAGGAAAGAACAAAAATCAGAATATGACCTTAAGAAACTAGTTGAAGGAAGTGAAGATCCAAAATACAAAGACCATGCAGTCATAAGGGTATCTCAAATCAAGAACAACTTGAAGCGGTGAAGAATGCAGAAGTGGTGATGGCCACCTTGAATAGCCTCCCATGATCATGGGATTCATTCATGCAAGGAATGTGTTCCAGAAGGAAGTGATTACTTTCAGCAGACTCTAGGAAGAAGAAGAAGTTTGAATCATAAGAAGAGAAGAGAAGATGGGAGAAACTAAAGATCAAGCTCTCACCTTCCAAACAAGATCCGTCAATCGATGAGGAATATGAAGATCTCAACTCTTGAAGAACCTCTTATCCATCTTAGCTTTTGGATAAGAAACGATGCTATCATGAAGAAGACGATGAAGCTAAAGGCTTAAGAAGGAGTCTACCGACGAAACAAATAAAGATAAGTATTCAATTGTTATTTCATTATATTATTTTGTTATGCATTTGTTTATATTCAGTTGATGTATTATGCATGATAGGATGTTTGTATTAACGACAGTATACTACTAATATGCATGTGATGGGTAAGTAGCTCATGGTGTTGTACAACTCTCCATTGTTATTTATCTAGAATGAAACCTCTTTGCTGACATATTGGATTAGTGCACAATCTCAATGTTGTCCTGGTAGAGATGGAAGGCATCTAGAAATTTTCTGTGAGATATGGATGAATGTTGTATTGGCTAAAGTAGTTGCATGATCATATATTTATGCATAAGAAATTTCCAGTATAAATATTCCTTATGAAATGTTTCTAACCATACAAATCCATTTGACTTGTAGGAAAGATCGCATACATAATCACCTACAAGCAAAGAAGAATGAAGACTTGTTCCGAAGAACAAGTGACGACAGTTCAAAGACAAAGAATAATATGACGAGTGTAGTGACATCATTGATGTAGAACCTTCCAGCCACCAAGAAGAAAGGGAAGACTATTTCAAGAAGAATGATGTCTAGGATGCAGTATCGACACGTGAAGAAAAGTTTGTAGTTCCATCATGCAGTAGATGGAAACATCGTGGGATACAAAGCAAGATTCATAGCACAAGGCTTCTCACGAAAAGAAGGCATAGACTAGGAAGAGACATTTGCAGCGACTGGAAGTGAAGTCACATGACATGCATAATCATGTGTGCAATTGAAAGAAGACCTTGTACAAGTTCAAAAGACCCCCATGGGATAACACATACATGATGAGCTTGATGAATATCTTAACCTTTGCAACAAGGTTGATAAAGGATGGCAAGCTCACAGAAGGATGTGAAAGAACTTTTGAAAAAGTTCAAAATAGAGGATCTTGGTATCAAACGATCCTAGATGGATACTACTTGTCACTCCGGTATAGAATGTTTCAATGCATAGAGTATGGAAGACAGAGGGAGTATGATGCTTCGCTTCAAAGGGAGTGACTGCAGAAGATCCTAAGGTTTGACATGGTACGACAAGATGGATAGATTACTGATGACCCTAGTCTTTGCTGAGAGTAAAGCGGATTTCAACCTTTGCTTCAAGGTTGAAAATGAAAGACTAGTGATGCTCCTATTATGTGTCAATGCAATATTGGTCTAGGCATGGAGGTGTGGAAAAGGGAAGTATGCCGTAGAGATCCTGAATAGGTTTAGGATGATGGAATGTATGACCACGCCTATGGAATCGAACATGAATCTATTGAGTGATGCTTCATTAGAGACGGTTGATGCTACACTGTATTGTTAGATGATTGGATCATTGATGTACCTGATGAACATGAGACCACACATTTGCTTTGTTGTGAACACCCTGAGCCATTTCTTGACAGATTCGAGAAATGTTCACTTGATTGCTGTAAAGCATATTCTGAGGTACTTGAGGAGTACAGTTGATTATGGGCTCAAGTATGATGCGAATCAAAATATTAACCTGGAGGGTTATGTTGATTCAGATTGGGAAGGTAGTGCCATCGATAGGAAGAGCACTTTAGGGTGTTGCTTCAGTATGGGATTAGGTATGATCTCCTGGTTTAGCAGGAAGCAATCCTGTGTGGAACTGAGTACAGCTAAAGCAGATTATGTCGCAGCTTGTTCATCTAGTTGTGAGGCAATATGGCTACGAAAGCTACTGTCGGATTTATTTGATCTCTATATGGATGCTACTTGTATACATTGTGACAACCAGAGTTGTGTGAAGTTTTCAGAGAATCCAATGTTCCATGACAAGTCGAAACACATCGAGCTCAAGTATCACTATATCAGGGATATGGTGCAGAGAGGAGCAGTGAAGCTCCAGTATGTTGCGACGGAGGAACATATAGCTAATCTATTGACGAAGCCATTGGCCAGAGTGAAGTTCGAGTACTTCAGGGAGAAGCTTGGCATTCTTTAGATCAAGGTTTCCTCCAACAGAAAGTGATGAGTCCCAAAGCCATTTTGATGAGCAAGTCAGATGTAAGGGCTGATCCATTCTTTCATGGTGAGAGGATTCAGTTCCTTCCATGTCAGATATGAGTGCTAAGATCCATAGCCATTCTGACGAGTAGGTCAGATATAAGGGCTGAGCCATTCTATCATGGTGAGAGGATTTGGTTCCTTCCATGTTAGATATGAGTGCTGATTTCGATTCTGGGATTGGAGGTACCTGGTCAGTTACCAGGAACACTCAGTCTGGGACTGAGAGAGCCATTCTAACAAGTAGGTCATATGTAAGGGCTGAACCATTCTGTCATGGCTAAAGGATTAGGTTCCTCCCATGTCATATGTGAGTGTTGGCCATTCTTTTGAGTATGACAGATGTAGGCAACTGCCACTCTCTGAGAGAGTGGAGGCACCTGGTCCGTTACTAGGTAGCTCAGTCTGGGACTGGGGGCCTTTCTAACAAGGGTGGAGGATTTGTTTCCTTCTAGGTCAGATGTGAGTGCATGCCATTCCATCATGGTGAGAGGATTAAGTTCCTTCCATGGCCAATGTAAGTGCGGGCCATTCCATCATGGTGAGAGGATTAAGTTCCTTCCATGGCCGATGTAAGTGCAGGACATTCCGTCATGGTGAGAGGATTAATTTCCTTCCATGTCAGATGTAAGGGCAAGCCATTCTATCATGGTGAGAGGATTCAGTTCCTTCCATGACAGATGTGAGTGCGAGGCCTTTCTGATGTGATTGTAGTTTACTACATGATCAGATGTGAGTGTTGGGCATGCCTTTCTAATGAGTAGGTCAGATGTAAGTGCTAGGAATTCCTTTCTGATGAGTAGGTCAGACGTAAGTGATGGGAAAAGACCTACCTGATGGCTAGGTCTACAACCAACATGAAAGAAGGCTGGCTCTGTAGAACTTCCTATGACGAGATAGCACACATGATGATGACCAGATGAGATCCAGATTGAGTGATGATCTAGATCTAGTGATGATGATCCAGATCGAGTGATGATCCATATCCAGCAGTGATGATCTAGATCGAGTGATGATCTAGATACAGTAATGATGATCCAGATTGAGTGATGATCTAGATCCAGCAATTATGATCCAAATCGAGTGATGATATAGATCCAGTAGTGATCATCCAGATCGAGTATGATCTAGTGACGATGTTCTAGATCAAGTATGATCCAGTGACGATGTTCCAGATCGAGTATGATCCAGTGGTGATGTTCCAGATCGAGTATGATCGAGTGACAATGATCTAGATCGAGTGATGATCTAGATCAAGATGAAGATGAATTGAAGATGAAGATGATGAGAAGTTGACGATGATTCAGATGATACAGAGAAGAAGACTTGTGCTAATAAATTGTGTTGAGAGAATACCTTCCTAGTTAAGAGGGAGTGTTGATGTATTTGTAACTTCAGAATGTATTCATTTGTATTTCTTATGTATTGTAACCCAATGTTTATTCTGGGATGTATTTGATTCATGTCATGCCCCGATGTTCTGATTGGGAAGTTTCTATAATGAGAAAGTCATGTCAAGTCATTGTGGGTAACCCTCTTATTGGTCAAGGGTTAAAGTCCCCACAGTCGTGGGGCCCTTGGGTTATTAGACTATCCTAGTGAAGTAGACCCTAGGTGAGTCATTGTAAGTCGAGGTAATAGTCCCCACCATTTTGTTACCCTCCTATTGGTCAGAGGAGGCAAAGTCCCCACAAGTGGTGAGGCACTAGGGTTATTAGACACTCCTAGAGATGTCGGCTCTAGTAAGTAATTGTTAAGTGAGGCCGACATGTTGGAGTGCACTTCAAGTGAACGAAAGAATATAAATAGAGAGTGAGACTCTCTATTTATCTCACTTGCAACACTCACACTCACTCATTGGGGCGCATGAGTGAGAGAAGAGAAGCTCTCTAAGTGTGAGAGAGAGAGACTGCTGCTGTCAGGAGATCATCTTATTGTTTTCCTGTTTTACCATTTTGTGCTGATTCTATCTTTGAGGAAGTTGCGGGGTTTTCTCCTTTATGGTTTCCCCGAGGAAAAATATTTGTGTCTCTTGTCTCTTGTGATGCACTTATGTTTTATTTTTGTGCTTGTTATTCTCTCAGTCAAAAGATCCTAAGATCATAATGCTAGCATGAATGATGAAAAACTAACAGACAAGAAAGGACACTATGCTAGAGAATGTCCTAGAAACAAAAATGTCTCTCACAAGAAGAAGGGAAATAAGAGAAGACATCATGCTCATGCTGCAAAGGATGATGAACCTTCCACAAAGAGAGCCAGATATGAAAGTGAAGACTCTTCAAGTGATGAAGAATACATTTTGATTTCTGCTCTCATGGGAAACATTACTCATGGAAGCAATTATTGGCTTATAGACAGTGGGACTTCTAAACATATGACAGGATTCAAGGAATCCTTCATGAAACTATCAGAACATGAATCACCACATAAGGTGAAACTTGGAGATGACTACCAGTATCCAATAAAAGTTAGTGGGGAATCCTTCTATAAGCTAGACTCTATAAAGTCTATGATAATGAAGGAAGTATTGTTTGTACCAGGACTAAAGAAGAACCTCCTCTCCATATCTACATTAGATGCAAAAGGCACGAGGATTGCATTTATAGATGGCCAAGTTATCATGTGGCCAAAATGAAAGACTATTAATGATGTAGTAGTGATTGGGTAGCAAGAAGGAGGCCTATACAAATTGAAGGGACATCAAGAACAAGCCTTGATCCATGACACAATAGATCCAAATGAACTTTGGCATAGAATTTGTGCACATGTGCGTTACAGAGCACTACCACTTGCAACCAAAGATGTTGAAGGTCTTCAAGAAATTCAAGCAAAACATGATGGAGTCTGCAAAGGATGTGCAAAAGGAAAGAACACAAAGAAGACATTTCCAAGAAGCGAGAGCAAGGCAAAAGGAATCTTGGAAATCATCCACTCCGATGTATGTGGTCCAATGTCATCAAGTTCACTAAGCGGGTATGTATACTATGTTTCTTTCATTGATGAATTTTCTAGGAAGACATGGATTTACTTTATGAAGAACAAAGATGAAGTATTCAGCAAGTTCAAGGAATTCAAAGCCTTGATCAAGAACCACACTAAAAAGAAGATCAAGACCTTTCGATCAGATAATGGTAGAGAATTCACATCAAATGAATTCAAAGAGTTATGCAAAGACTTAGGGATTAAGAGGGAGTTATCCACTCCATATAATCCACAATAGAATGGGATTGCAGAAATGAAGAATAGAACTATCATGGAAGCTGCAAGAGCAATGCTTCATGATCAAGACCTTCCTATGCATCTATGGGCAGAAGCTGCTAGAACAACGGTGTATGTACAGAACCGTACTCCACATAGATTACTCGAGAACAAGACACCTGAAGAATTATTTTTCAGTAAGAAAGCAGAAGTCAACCATCTCAGAATATTCGATTGTCTAGTGTACATACACATTCCAAAAGAGAAGAGGACAAAATTAGATCCTTCAAGAAAGAAGGGTATATTTGTGGGATACTCTGAAAGCTCGAAGGGTTATAGAATATACTTCCGAGGATTCAAGAAGATTGACATCAGTAGGGATGTAAAATTTGATGAAGACTCAGCTTACAACAAATCCAGAAAGAGGCTTGTTGAAGAACCTGAAGAAACAGAAGCACCCAGAATTCATGACATAACCATAAACGAAGAAACTCAAGAAGAAGATCGAGAATTTGAAGAACCTCAAGAACCTGTAGATCCACCTCAAGGGAAGAATCCTCATCAGATGAAGCCTACTTGGGTACGAGAAGCTATCCAAGGTGCGGAAAGATATGGGGCTCTATAAGAGAATCATAGAGAAAGAAAGAGGACCAGGTCCTGCTCCGAATATGTAGCATTATTATGTGATTTCATTGATAAAGAACCTTCTAATTATGAAGAAGTGGCATAATGGAAAGAATATAAGGATGCTATGATTGAGGAGTATCAATCGATCATGAAGAATGATGTCTGGGATGTTGTCCCAAGACCAGAAGGGAAGTCTGTTGTAACTTCCAAATGGATCTAGAAGATCAAGCATGCTATAGATGGTAGCATATAAAAATATAAAGCAAGATTTGTTGCTCATGGTTTTTCCCAAAAAGAAGGAATAGATTATGAAGAAAATTTTGCACCTGTAGCCAAATACACTTCCATCAGATCAGTACTTTCTCTAGCTGCAGTGATGAAACAGAAGATACACCAAATGGATGTCAAGACTGCTTTCTTGAATGGCGTAGTATAAGAAGAAGTGTATGTGGAGCAACCACTCGGTTTTGAGACACATGACAGGGAGTCTCATGTGTGTAGATTGAAGAAATCCCTGTATGGTTTGAAACAGGAACCCAGGACATGGTACGACAGAATTGACAGCTTTCTATCTAGTTTGGACTTTACCAAGAGTAAAGCAGATTCCAACCTTTACTACAAGGTTGAAGATGGCAACCAAGTGATGCTCCTACTATATGTAGATGATCTGTTTGTAACAAGTATGGATGGGTTGATTGCTTATATGAAGAGGAAGCTTGCTGCTAAGTTTGAAATGAAGGACTTGGGTATGATGCATTATTTTCTAGGCATGGAGGTGTGGCAGAATGTGGATGGAATCTCCCTCAAAAAAGGGAAGCATGTGGTAGAGATCTTGAAGAGGTTTGGGATGATGGACTGCAAGGCCATGAGCACACCTATGGCATCGAACCTAAACCTATTGAGTGATGATTCATCATAAGCAGTTGATGCTACGATGTATCATCAGATGATTGGGTCCTTGATGTACCTGATGAACACGAGACCGGATATTTGCTTTGCTATGAACACCTTTAGCCAGTTCTTGACAGATCCAAGACATGTTCACTTGATTGCTGCAAAGCATATTCTGAGATACCTGAGGGGTATAGTTGATTATGGGCTCAAGTATGAGGCAATTCAGAAAATTAACCTGGAGGGTTATGTTGATTCATATTGGGTAAGCAGTGCCATCGATAGGAAGAGCACTTTAGGGTGTTGCTTCAGTATGGGATCGGGTGTGATCTCTTGGTTGAGCAGGAAACATTCATGCGTGGCACTGAGTATAGCTGAAGCAGAGTATGTCACAGTTTGTTCAGCCAGTTGTGAGGTAGTATGGCTAAGGAAGCTACTATCTGATTTATTTGATCTCTAGTTGGATGCTACTTGTATATATTGTGACAAGTAGATTTGTGTGAAGTTTTCAGAGAACCCGGTGTTCCATGACGAGTCGAAGCATATCGAGATAAAGTATCACTATATCAGGGATATGGTGCATAGGGGAGCAGTGAAGCTCCAGTATGTTGCGATGGATGAACAGATAGCTGATGTGTTGATGAAGCCATTAGTGAGAGTGAAGTTTGAGTACTTTAGGGAGAAGCTTGGTGTTCTCTAGATCAAGGTTCCTTCCAAGGGGAAGTGATGAGTCCGTGAGCCATTCTGATATGGTGAGAGGATTGGTTCCTTCCATGGTTAGATGTAAGGGATGATCCATTCTATCATGGTGAGAGGATTGGTTCCTTCCATGTCAGATGTGAGTGCTGAGCCATTCTAATGTGACTGTAGGATTGGTTCCTACATGATCAGATATAAGGGCTATTGCCATTCTTTGAATGGAGGTACCTAGTCAGTTACAAGGAAAACTTAGTATGGGACCGAGGGCCATTCTGATATGACTGTGAGATGTGTTCTCACATGATCAGATATGAGTGCATGGCCATTCTGATGTGATTGAGGGATGTGTTCCCACTTGATCAGATATAAGGGTTGTTTCCATTCTTTGAATGGAGGCACCTGGTCAATTACCAAGAATCCTCAGTCTGGGACTGAGAGCCATTTTGATGTGACTGTGGGATTGGTTCCCACATGATCATATGTAAGTACAGAGCCTTTCCACAGATGATAGTAGGTGTTTCCTATCATGCTGGTGGATGTGAGTGCTGGCCTTTCCATAGATGATAGTAGGTGTGTCCTATCATCCTGGTGGATGTGAGGCCTACGCCTTTCCACAGATGGTAGTAGGTGTGTCCTACCATGCTAGTGATTGTAACCGATGTTCCTTTCCACAGATGGTAGTAGGTGTGTCCTACCATGCTTGTGGATGTGAGTGCTATTCCTTTCCACAGATGATAGTAGTTGTGTCCTATCATGCTGGTGGTTGTAAGTGCTGAGCCTTTTCAAAGATGATAGTAGGTGTGTCCTATCATGCTGGTGAATGTGAGTGTTGTGCCTTTTCATAGATGATAGTAGTTATGTCCTATCATGCTGGTGAATGTAAGTGTTGGGCCTTTATAACATGACTGGGTTGGTTCCTATCATGGTCAAATGTGAGTGTTGGGTGTGCCTTTATGACATGGTATTATATGTGTTCCTCCCATGGTCAGATGTAAGTGTCGGGCAGGCCATTTTGACTTAGGGTCATATATAAGGGTTGAAGAAGACCTACATAGAGGCTAGGCCTACAACCAACATGAAAAAGGGTTGGCCCTATAGAACTTCCTGTGATGAGAAGAATCATGAGATAGCACCTCTGATGATCCAGTGATCATGATCCAGCAGTGTCGATCTAGATCAAGTGATGATCCAGATCCAGTGATGATCCATATCGAGTGATAATCCAGATCCGATGATGAAGATGACTTGAAGATGAAGATAACTTGAAGATAAAGATGACTTGAAGATGACAAGGACTTGATGATGATCCAAATGATACAGAGAAGAAGACTTGTGCTGATAAATTGTGTCGAGAGAATACCTTCCTAGTTAAGAGGGAGTGTTGATTTAATTGTAACTTCAGAATGTATTCATGTATTTCTTATGTATTCTACCCTGATGTTTATTCTGGGATGTGTTTGTAATGTACTTGAGTCATTTCATGCCCCGATGCTCCTATCAGGAGGTTCTATAATGTAAACAATTCATGTCAAGTCATTGTGGGTAACCCTCCTATTGGTCAAGGGTTGAAGTCCCTGTAGTTTCGGGGCACTAGGGTTATTAGAATCTCCTAGAGAATTCGGCCCTACTAGGTTATTGTCAAGTTGGGAATTAGTATAAATAGAGAGTGATCCTCTCTATTTATCACAGACTAACTCACACTCAGTTGTAGCGCATAGTTGAGGAAGAAGAAGACATTGGGGCTAGGAAGAAAGAGGCTACTGCTATCGAGAGATCATCTTACTGTTTTGGGGTTTTACTTTTGGTGCTAATTCTATCTCTGAGGAAGTTGTGGGGTTTTATCCATTTATGGTTTCCCCGAAGAAAAACACTGTGTTCATTATCTCTTGTGTTTGATTGATGTGCTTGTTATTCTCTCAGTTAAAGATCTTAATATAATGCTAGATTAATGTTAAAAATATAACATGCTCATGGTCGTTATTCCCAGTCATGACCACTAATCCTTTAGGAAATTCCTGCACATATTCTTCATAGAAAACCAATCAAGCATAAAGGAAAAAAGAATAAAAATAAAACAAAACATCAACTTATTTATTTACAAGTTCCTTTGTGGAAATCATAGTGTCCTTTTAAATATTAATAGGGGCAGAGAAAAATCCCTTCCTTCTCGTTAACCCGTATCCTGGATTAGTTGCGACATGCAAGATAAATGCCTCCCTTGAGATTGGATTGTGATACAGTCGCAACTTGTGACGATTAGCAAATAATGGCATACGATCTTCATCAATAGTGACCAGGCATACTGTGCCATTGTGAAATACCCTGTCTATCTGGTATGGACCCAACCATCTCGTTCGAACATTACCTTTAAATTCCCTCTTGAACTAGAATCATATCTAAATTCCCAATCTCCTTCACATAAGACTTTCTTCTTTATAAACCAATCATGCCACCTAGATCACTGCTGTTAGATTAATTATGTTTGATGTAGAACAACTATGCATTTATTTTGGAGTTCATTTAACTAATTCAATATTTTCCTCTGAGCTTATGTTAAATCTAAGTTTTCCTCCATAGGTGTCTTTAAGGTTCTGATTTCAAATTCAATGGGAAAGAAAGCGTTCTTACCATACACCAACTCATAGGGGGAGAAGCTCACAGTGTTGTGCAAAGTGGTGCTATATGCCCAAAGTTCCTTTGGAAGTTTGTTAGCCCAGTCTTTGCGATGGCTTCTGACTGTTTTTGTGAGAATAACTTCAATCACTTTGTTGGTGCTTTCCACTTGGCCATTAGCCTGTGGATGATAAGGTGAAGTTATTCTATGTTGAATATGGTACTTCTATAACAGAGCTTCCATTTTATGGCACACAAATTGCGGTCCTCCATCTATGACTATCTCATTGGGTACCCAAAAACGAGTGAAGACTTATCCATAGAGGAAATCTATTACAGCTTGGTCATTGGCCTTGACCAAGGATACAACCTACACCCATTTTGTAATATAATAGGTACAAAATAAGATGTAAACTTTGTTCTTTGAGGGAGGGTTGATGGGCCCAACAAAATCCAAGGCCCATCTATCAAAAGGTTCAACCACTAACTGTGGTTGAAGGGGAATCTCATCCAAATTGTTAGGTTGGCCCATTCTCTAACAACTATCACAAACCTGAACATACTTCTTCACATCCCTGAAAACTATTGGGAAATGATATCCCATTCGTGATATTTTATGACCTGTTCGTTTGTCAGCAAAGTGTCCCCCATAGGGCTTGTCATGACAAGCCTTCAAGATATTGAAAACTTCATATTTCCTTACACATCTTCTGATCTCAAGACAAGGACCTGTGTAGAAAATATGACCATCTATCAAATAGTACCTGGCACTTTGTCGAATAATTTTCCTTTTCTCTCTCTTTGACAAATGTGCCGGAAGCTTTCCTGCAGCCAAATAGTTAGCAACATCTGTGTACCAGGAGGAATGAGGTGATACTGCAAAAAAATGTTCATCTAAGAAAGAATATTCAACTGGAAAGCTTTCATCACTGTTAGTATACGAGATAAAAAATCAGCAACAACATTTTCCATCCTAGGTCTGTCAATAATTGTAATGTTGAATTCCTGTAATAGCAACAACCATATAGTTATCCTAGCATTTGTAACATGTTTTTTCATTAAATACTTGATGGTTAAATGGTCATTGTGCAAAAAAGTGGGGTATCCAGTAATGTAGTGTCTGGATTTATTGATGGAATAGACAATGGCTAAAAATTCCTTTTCTGTAACAATGTAATTGAGTTCATTAGTGGCCAAGTTTTTACTGATATAGTAAATTGCATATGGGGATTGACTATTCTGTTGTCCCAACATGCACCAATGGAAGTTTCAAAGGCATCAGAGGAAATATAGAAAGGAAGATCCCAATTGGACCCCTTAAGATACGAGCTATGGACAACCTCTTCTTAATTTCAGTGAATGATGTTTGGAATGCATCATTCCAATTGAACTGTACATCTTTCATCAACAAAGTAAATAAAGGAGAAGCTAGTTTGGAAAAAATTTCTATGAATCTTCTGTAATAACTAACATGCCCTAAGAAGCTACGTACCTCTTTCTTTGTTCCAGGAGTGGGCATGTTTTAAATTACCATGCTTTTGGATGGATCTACCTAGATACCATTAGTAGAGATGAAGTTCCCTAGAAATACACCATCACTCATCATCATGTGGCACTTTTCAGTGCTCAAAGATAGCTAGGTTTTCTCGCAACGTACTAAAACCTTTTTCTAAATTTTCCAGTGCCTCCTCAAAGTCATTGCCATACATGGTAAATTCATCCATGAAAATATCCATACTATCATTAACCATCTCCGAAAATATGCCAATCACATCTCTCTGAAAGGTGGCAGGTGCATTACACAAACCAAAGGGAAGTATCCTATATGCAAAGGTATCCCAGGGATAGGTGAAAGTAGTCTTATCTTAGTCCTCGAGAGCGATTTGGATTTGATTGTACCCGTTGAACCCATCCATAAAGGAAAAATAAATCTTCCCAAACAAGGTATCAAGTACCTGATCAATGAAAGGTAAGGGAAAGTGGCCTTTTTGCGTTGCTTTATTTAATTCCCTATAATCCACCCAGACTCTCCATTTCCCATTTTTCTTTGGCACTATCACGAGTGGAGAAGCCCACTCGCTATTTGAGATTGGGTATATAAACTATGCTTCCAAGAGATTTTGAATTTCTTCTTTCACTATGTCCATAAGGTTAGGTTTCATCCTTCATTGTGGTTGGAACATAGGTCGAGAGTCACTTTTAATATACATGTGATGGGTGCACAGATTAGAAGGGATACCCTTCATATCTGTGTACTCCCAAGCGAATGCTCCCTTGTGTTGTTTCAAGAGTGTGACCAGGTGTTCCAGTTCATCAAGAGCGAGATTCAAATTGATATTCAGTGTTTTTCCTGGCTCTATCTCAACTGGAATGCTTTTTGAATTATTGAGTACTGGAATAATGTTGGTGTCACTGACTAAAGTCTCCTCTGTGAAATTTTCTTGTTTTTCTTCTTTTAGAGTACTTTTCAAGATCTAGGAAACATGTTTATTGACAGATGTAAGCTCACTAATGAAACTATTGATAGCATCATCCTCTATTTCATCTTTGAATTTCAAGGCTTTCCTGATCATTAACAATGGCTGAACACCGTCTTCCTCCTCTAGCTCCATCCACAGTGGAGTTTCAACTTCTAATATAGGTCGAGCTGGAGGGTATAAGGTAAGAATTTTTGTCTCAGTCCCATATGAGATACTCATAGACCTTGACCGACAGTTGATGTAAGCATCAACTGTGGCTAGCCAAGGTATTTTGAGGATTAGCGCATGCCCCCCTAGCTATGACTTTAGTTGTAAAACCAAGAAGTCTGCAGGGTATTCCCATGAATCTACTGAGACAATGAGGTCATCCAAGATTCCCTCGGGTTTGATGGTGGACCTTTCAGCGAGTTCAAAAATAGTAGGAGTTGGGCGAAGGTTGGTGAGCCCAAGTTTTCGTACAGTTTCTATGGTCATAACATTAATAGCTGTGCCTAAATACACCAAAACGTTTGGTAGTTGAGTGTTCCCAATCTGTACTGTGATAGTAGGGTTCCCAGGGTCATCGTATTTGGCCAAGAGGATTTTTCCCATTATCAATTCAGAAATTTTTCCTAGTACATGGATAGTGGGAGCATCCCTAGGTTTTCTACCTGGTTTTCTTACACAAAAATATTGAACTGTCTTGGCGTAGATAGGCACATCATGGAGGGCCTGTGACAGAGGAATTTTAACATATAAGTTTTTTAACTCTCGTAAGAGGTTAAAATTGAGGTTGTTCCACTATTTTATGTAGTGTCAGTCATTCAAGATATGGCGGTTCTCTAACGCGTTGTGTAGGTTGTGTTTCGATGAATGGTTCTCTCTGTGTTTCAGCTGGTTTCTCGATAGGACTTTTATCATCCTCAATGATTGGCATTGTTGTATTAGATGGGCATTGTTGGTTCAATATCGCTTCATTCACTGAATATGGAACATCTTGAATGACTAATGGCTCCACAACCCTCCCTAATTGTAAGCATATAAAATGGTAGGGAACTAGGGTAATGGAGTAAGCAGGCATGTTGGCAGTCTCAAACTGGTGTACTGCTTTATCATTATTTGGGTTAGGATTAGGTTGAGCACGAAGCTGTGGTCGTATTGGCATATTTATTGGTGCAATATTGTTTTGAAGTTGTAGCTACAGCTCTTGGCACTGTTGGTGAGGGTAAGGCTGAGGAGGATATTGTTGATGAGGTAATTGTTGATAAGGAGGATGGTTATGAGAAAACGAATTCCCTGGATGATATTTCCTCCATCCAGGAGACTATGAATTTGGTTGGTTTGGTTGTTGTGGTGTCCATGGTGACCAAGAGTTAGGATTCCGCATGAAATTTTGAGATGGATGCCATTGATTGTTAGAGTAATGTGAAGGTAATTGTATATTCATGTGATTCATACAATTCATATTATTCATATAATTCATATTGTTTCAGAAAGGTGATGGGTCTTGATGCATACCTTGATTTCAAGGCTTCCATTGCTTCTTCTGAGCGATGAAGTAGGCTTGTTACACGTCAGGAGTAGATTCCTGCAGGACTTCCTTCACTTGAGGAAGAGAAGGTAATTCCTTATTGTCATGGTTTAGTTCATAGAGTTGTCATACTTCCACTTTGTCAAGTGGACACTCCTTCAGAGGGTGTTTCTTTCTGCATCTTGGACATAATACGCCAAGTGTAAAGTATTCTACTGCTTGCCTTTGCTTTTCTCTCAGGACATCCATTTCTGAGGAAATGGAACTCATCATCTCTACTTTGATATTCTCTAAAAGGTTGCCTATTTCTTCTCGAGTGGCTCCTCCATTCGATGAATTCTGTGTTCTGTTGAAGACATATCAGTCCAATCCTTTGTCACGATTGTTGGTTCTAGAGAATCCTCTTAAGTATCTTCAACATAAGTCAACGATATCTTTGAATCATTCTTTCGAGATATCCCCCTTCCCCAACAAGGTCAACATATCTAGGAAATATTCCCTAATTCCACGTAATAGGATGATTTTGAGCACATATATTCGAATGTCAGTTTGTCCTACCCTCTATACATTGTACAGAAGTGTCTCCACAAAGTCTTCCATACTTTCTTCCTCTTTATGCATCATCTTAAACAGTTTTTTTTTTCTTTGGTCCTGCAATACTCCTTGTATTTGCCAAGGAACACCTGCTTCATTTGTTCCTAGGTTGTGACAGTCTCACAACCCAAGCTCATAAACATCACAGAGCGTTGTCCTTCAAATTAGTTGGGAAAAGATTTAATTTTTTCTCACTAGATGTGTATTCGTAGTTGTGACAAAGGATATCAAACTCAAAAAGAAACTCGTCTGGGTCCTCTGTGGATTTACCATTAAAGCATGGTAATACTAATGGTGAAATGTTCTTCATGGGGGCCTAACCAATTGGCTATCGGATGGGGAATTGAAGTGTGGAAAATTTCTCCTCTTGTGGAGGGTTGCCATCATTATGATGGTTATCCCCTACTCCTTCCTCGTGATCATCTATATCACGTCTGTTATTAATTTTTTCCTCTACTCTTTCCTATCTTTGTTTCTTTTGATTCACCCACTCTTGCTAAAGCTATAACCACTACTCCTTTGTGACCTATTTCTCATCTACGTGGTAAACCACCTCTGGCTCACCTCCTCCCACAAAACGGGCATTGTCTCTATCCACAGGGACACTAGATGGTGTCTCAGCTTCTCTTGTGTTCTCCACCATGGAAACTGGTGCTCCCAACCTAGGAGCAACCGGGCCTCTTCTAATAGATGACGATCCTGAAGCCAAGCTCCAGTAGAAGAGTTATCTTTGCCAACTATATCATCAATGAATGTCCTCCTTCCCAAGGCTAGACTTCCGCCATGACCTCCACCACCTACAAAGTTAGTATTCTGGGGAGTTCTGGGGTTTTTGGGAATGTCACACTATACTGTCGTTGTATTCATGAAACCCAAAAAATGCAAGCTTAAAAAATATAGAGGAAAGATGAATGGCTGCAACTACTACTGTGTCTATTAATTACCTTCCCTCACAACTGTGCCAAAATGTTGGTCACTCTATATGCAAGTTAATTACAACTAACATACACAATGATCAATATAAATTCTCAACCCAGGGAAGTCTTTTATTTCAAAGGTAATTCACACTGTCTGTGCATAAACACTAAGTAGCTGATCAAATGAACGAAAGATCAACTTTCCTACTTATCTGCTTAGTCAAATTCCACTCATGGCTAAACTAATCTCAATTACCCACCTAGAAATTCAGAAATGCAATTTCTTCCTACAATACCAATCCGACAATTAACGAATCCAGAAATAGATAACTAGACTTACTTTTGTAGAAAGTTAAATCCTAACATTATCAGAGTATATCTAAATCCATCATCACTAGTTTAATTCAACTAATCTAAGAATTGGAAACAACAACAATTGAACTAAACAAACTCTAAACCATAATCTCACTGAATTAGCAAACCTAAGAAAAAAAAGTAATTGAAATGAATTGGATTTGAGCTTGACTGTAACATCTATTAGCACACATGCATAATGGAAACTAACCTACACAGTCGAATGTCACACCACGCAGTTACAGCTTAAAGGAAATGCAAACATTATTATCAAACGAACTACAATGATAAACCATTATTGTTACACAGTGACTGTAAAGAATGCAATTAGTGAAATTTCCACACCACACAACAAAACAATCAAAACATCTAATTAACTAGGCAATCTATGTGGAAGGCGCGCCAAGCCTTCGAACAAAGATGATGGAACTAACACAGGTTAAGACATAGAAACCAGATGAATCCTGCTCCTTATATTAAAATAACAAATAACAAAGTACATCTCATTGTCGCAGCTTACACGGTCTGATCAAATATCAACCAACCCTTTCCTCAGAATGTTTCCCAATATTTATACATGAACAATCATAACCTTCACCCACTGATATCGGGCATCCATGAAGATCTACGATCTTCAGGATGACTTGTTACAATGAGCTGTTATAGCTGTGAGTAGAATTGAATGAAAGTAGAGAATATAGGGAATCCTGTTGCTCAAGCCATTGGTGAATAAATGGAACCAATTTAGGAGATACCTTGTCTATTGCAGCTATTCCTTAAGAAGTGGCGCGTCGTTGTATCTGATTCTGTTGTAGTTAATTCTGTTGCATCTATGCATGGAATGACGACCTCTGTTTGCATCCAGTGTGGGGAGCTAGGACTAGAAATTAACAACTGGCATTGAAAGCTCATCTTCTCTTCAAACCATCCAAGCTTCTACACCTATACTTCTCAAATCTTGAACTATATTTATTAAATCATGATGTATTAGCATAATTCAAGAGACAGAGTTCTGAACATAAAAATCATAGGAATTAATAAGATAAAACAATAATTAATCATACCTATAAAGATTCAAGGCTCAATATGAGAGTAAGACATCTGTCTAGTGCATAGAATGAAGTAAGATAAGGCATAAAGGGTATAATAAGTGTGGTAAAAAAGGGGTATTTGAGGACCCAACAATATTTAAAATATGTACCATGGGATATTACGAATGAATGAGTAATTCATTTCCATGGGATTTGTAAGGAAAAGTTATAATCTTATTCCTTCTACCATTTTATGATGGTAAGCATATACAACTATTCAGGATAACATGCCCATATTTAGCATTACAGAGGATCCATCATCACAATTAAATTCATGCAGATGTAGTGAATGGTAGAAACTTAATTTTAGATAAGGGAATTGTTGATTGCATTTCAATTTATATTTGAATATTTATCAATGCAAGAATGAAATATTTGTTCTTAGAAACACTAGAGATACGTTTTAGTGATAAATGACCTTTTCCTTTCACGACCTTAAGCATATTATTGAATTCTATCTAGATGATTTAGCTTCTCACTCTAGTTTGAGAGTGGATCATCCAGACCATTTACGCCTGGTTTTCGAGAGGTGTCGTCATTATCAAATTCGTTTGAACCCTTATAAGTGCATATTTTGCGTGAAAGTAGGTTGTTTATTGCAATTCATCATTTCGAAGGAGGGGATTAGGGTTCATCCTCTTAAGGTTTATGCAATAGTTTGATTGTCTCCCCCACACATTGTTAGACACCTTCAGAGTCTCCAAGGGATGGCTAACTTCTTACAGAGGTTTGTTGTCAATTTATCCAATTTGACCAAGAGATTTATGCACCTTTTCAAGAAGGATACTCCTTTTATCTAGGATTAGCGAGCCCAAGAGTATTTTGATGCATCAAATAAATCATTGGCATCGACCCCCATGCTTAGTCCACCTAAATATAGGTGTGATTTCTTGTTATATGTGTTCGCATCTCAAGAGACAATTAGGATAGTTTTGGTTCAAGAGGAGATGAGCTCCAAGAGCATGTTGTATACTATCTTAGTCAGAACCTTATTTATTTCAAACTTCGTTACACTTACATTGAGAAGCTATCCTTAGAAACCATACATGTGGTTCAACGGTTGAGACATTATATACTCATTCACCAAACTACGGTTGTATCTCATATCAATCCATTTCAGTTCGTCGTAACCAGATGGATGATAGGGGGGGGAATATAATAACTATATTGTTATCTTGCAAGATTTTGATCTTGAGTTTGTTTCGGAAAAATTGAAGAAAGCATTGGTCTTTGCAGAGCTCATGTCATATTTTCCTAGTTTGGACGAAGTTGAGATTCATGACGATTCTTTTGTTGATGCCCATATCTTCCTCGTCTCTACTACAGACCCTTGGTATGGTGAATCATAGTATATTTATAAACTTTGAAGGTCCCTCCTCACCTATCACAGGATTAGTGTCAGCGACTACATGTTGCTAAGAATTACCTCATTATCAGTGACACTTTGTATCGTTGTGGGGTGGATTCCATTCTACGTCGATGTTTGAATCATGAAGAGGATGAGATGGTGTTGAATGATTTCCACGATGGGGCATGTAGTGGTCATTTATCTGGGCTTTCTATGGCCCAAAAAATATTGAGAGCGTATTATTACTGGTCATTGATCTTTAAAGATTGTGTAATGCAGTCAAGCAGTACCATTCTTTCCAGGTGTTTTCACAAAACATACGTTCACATCGCATGCCATTGCACCCTATTATCATTTTGGTCCCTTCACCAAGTGGGGGGTTGAATTTATGGATTGTAACCGAGTTTCTATTGGGGGGAACCATCACATTACAATGGTCATGGATTACTTCATGAAATGGGAAGAGGTTATTCCTACTATTAAATACGATGGTGAGATGACCTCTCACTTTGTGTTCAATCAGATTATTACTTAGTTCAGTATCCCGAGAGAGCTTTGTTAGGATTATTAATCCAATCTTGACCATACTTTATATTTAGATTATTTAGCCTAACTTAGGAACCTTAATTAATTATTTGGGTCCACTTGGACTAATGGGGCCACATGTACCAGTTACTAAAGTGTGGGGAACACTGCTAGAGGTTAACTGCCACTTACTACATGTGCATGCATCAGTTTGGGTGCCTCCTAGACCAATCCCTACATTTTAGGAGCCACTAGGAGTCCCAACACTAACCTCCACTAGTTAGTTGGAGTTGGAACTAGTTAGTCTAATTCATCTTCCAATTACTTTCAGTTAGATCACAATCAAATAGCTAGCACTAGTTATGCATGCCTAATGCATGGTTTCATGTGGATTAGGTGCCTTTTCCCACCTACCACACTTAGTTGCACTAAGTTAACTAGTTATTACTGATTGCATGAGTTGGTTAGACATATGGGAGTTGATTTGTTGGACTCTGATATTGATTGAGACACCATGAGTTAGCTAGTCAGTTAGGTACAGTCAGACCCAATTGGTAGATTCGAATTGATCCCTAATGCTTTCGAATTCTTCCTTTATGTAAAATATTGTAACACCAGATTTAATTAATGACAATGCTACTGTAAATTCTTGAGCTACACTCATTCGTTTCATGTGTGGTTTGTTTTGTTCAGTTTGTATCTTCATTCTCCTTTTACTGCAATCATAATTCAGCACTATCTACTTGAATATCTAAATGGAACTTGAATTCTAATATGGTATCAGAGCCATCTTAGGCAGGATTTATGTTTGTTTCTCTCCATTGAACATCGGAAGTAGGTGGGTTTCCATAGAAGTACACTATGATGATTTTCTAGCTATGAATTTATTTGGAGAAGTGGAGAGGGTGTGAGGGACCCTAAAAATATGTTCATGTCGAGAGGAAAATAATGATTCTAATAGTTCAAATGTTTTAGTGTGTTTTGCAATGAAAATATATAGGTGCTACATATTTGTGTGAAGTTTTGTGATATCTCAGTCGAAAGAGTTATGGATTCTCAATATCCTGCTCCTAAAATCCTCACAAATTCCAATTATCTTGATTGGAGGATTGATATGCAGCTATCCTTGCGCAAGAATGGCTACCATATGATAGTACTTGGAAGGGAGGTCGAGCCCCATCATCTTGTTGAAAGAAACAAGTTTCTGAACCACTTAGATGAAGTATTCGGTTATCTATGCACTTATATATACAGAGATCTCATACTCCACCTAGAAGGTTTAAGGACACCCAGAGAATCCTGGGAGAGCTTGAATACTTGTTTGGAAAACAAGATGAGCTTCAGGGACACCTCTTAGAGAATGAGTTGGTAGCCTTACATCCTAGCAGTTTCGAGACTATTGAGCAATTCTTTACTAAATTCAAGTCTGTTGAACTCCAATGCAAATAGTGCAGAATAGAACGAAAGGATGAGTACAATGTCCTTTCCATACTCAACAAAATTGGTTCTGATTACTCTGTATTTTATATATATTACACTCCAAGCAAGAGGGCTTCCCTGATTGGAAAATTCCTTCATTAGATTCTTTTTCTGAGTCCTTAATCAAGGATAAAGAGAAATTGATTCGAATGAGATTCATCAAGATCTCCAAAGATCAAGCTCTCCTAGTTACTGAATATTACAAAGCACAAGCAAAGGGGAAATAAAAGAAGGAGCCAAAATCAACTGATTCAAAGCCTAAACAGAATCAACAAAATTCAGAAGGAGCCTTCGGATCTAAGAAAAAGAAGAAGTTCGAAAAGAAGTTATGTCCTTATTGTGAAAAGGGTTACCATATTGAAGATTATTGTATGAGGCCAAACAACCTAATGAAATGTCAGCTCTTCTCAAGCAACACAACATTGCTCCCCCACAAAGAGCAAAGAATATTGATGAAGAACCACAAACATAAGATGATGAAAGGTGCCATGCTTTGAAATCTAGGCTTACACAGTCTAAAACATACATAATTTATTCCAAAGATTCCAATCACATGGTTTCTTCCAAAGAATCCTTCTCTAATCTCTCACTGTCAAAGGGGCCTAACATTCACATGGGAGATGATTCTAAGATTCTAGCAGAAGGAAGGGACTCAGTCAAAGAAAAGCATGGTGAGTTCAAAATTTTGCTCTATGTTCCCTCCCTTGTAGTGAACTTGTTGTATGTTTATCAGATGACTCATACACGCTCTCCCAAGATAGTTAGATTTGATTCAGAAATATTTGAGATCACAGAAAAATCTACTAGTCAGCTCATAGCGAAAGGTATTGTAAATCACTCTACCAAAGCTTATGAGTTCTCACATTTCTTACCTGTCTCTCCTCCTACAACTTTATTTTCTCATGCTAACAACACCAGCAAGATTTGGCATGAGAGATTTGGCCATATCAATTTCAAATATATGCAACAACTTCACAATGATAAAATGGTCGAAGGTTTTCCCTCCATCCAAACTTCCAATGGAGTATGTGCAAGTTGCTCAGTAGGTAAGCATCCATAAAATAATTATGATGTTGGGAAGGCACATAGAGCTGCTTGTATACTTAATTTTATATATAGTGATGGAGCTGGACCTATTCCCACAAAATCCATTAATGGTTGCAGGTACTTCCTCACCTTTATTGATGATTGTTCTAGGTAGTGTTGGATCTACTTCATGAAACAAAAATCAGAAGTTTTTGAGACTTTTAAAATTTTTAAGGATATGGTTGAGAACAGTTTCAATAAGAATATCAAGTCAATAATATCTTATAAAGGAGGAGAGTACATCGAAGAATATTTCCATATTTTCTTTGAATTAGAGGGGATTCGAATGGAACACTTAGTTCCATACACACCACAGCAGAATGGTGTGGCTGAGAGGAAGAACGGATCACTGAAATAGATGGAAACATGCCTTCTCCATGACAAAAATCTACCTCCTTCTCTTTGGGATGAAGCAGTAAATTGTGCTTCGTATTTGTAGAATAGGGTTCCCCATAAGCCAGTGGTTTGGGTCACTCCATTCGAAGCACTACATGGGAATAATCCCATTGTCTATCATCTAAGGGTTTTTTGTTCTAAATCTTGGGCCAAAATACCAATTGACAAGAGGAAGGCATTCCAAGACCAAAGTAGTGAATTCATTCTACTGGGATATGCAGAAGATACAAAATCTTACAAACTGATGGAGGTTGCAACCAGAAGATGCTTCATTGAAAGAAGTGTCCAGTTCAAAGAAGATCGATTGTATGACACACCCCCAGTAGCACAGAAAGGTATAACTATTTCTCCACCTATTTTTTATGATGATGATGTGTCAGATGAAGAAGATCACATTCAACATGATCATGTTATTGAGACTGAATCTCAAGAGATTATAGATCTAGATCCAGTACCTATTCCTAATCAGAATCCTAAGCCTGGGTGGGCTCAAAAGATCCTTGATGCAGCTGGAAGTGGCCCTGGAAATACAGAAGACAGAAGAAGAACAAGGTCCCATTATCAGAATGAACATGTTGCACTATCTCTCATAGTTTTACTCTCTACAGAATGCTGTAGAAAAACTCCAGGTCGGTGCTACTTGATGATGATGAATGATCAGCTACCTGGCCCATAGAAGCAGAAACTTGATCATTCCCTACCTTCACCATCTAGAAGAGACAAACAAAGTCATTAGTTCAGAAGTACATTGAGAGGTCCACATATGGACCATGCTTCTGCATAGAGCTGCAAATTTGCAGCAGTGTTTTTTTTCAAGTTATTTTTCTAAGGAGGAAGCTTCTTTCTTCTAAAGATAGCTTCAGTTTTCTATTTCTGTTTATTTTGAGGGGAGGGGGGGTTTCCCATGAGGTTTTCCTTTGTTTCCTAGGTTGTATTAAGCAACATGTTTTACTGTATTTTAGATTGTATTTGGGTGACCTATGGTCTTGTTACCACGGCCCACATTTGTCCAAGTTAGTGTTTAGGGAGGGTGTTAGGATTATTAATCCTCCCTTGACCATACTTTCTATTTAGATTATTTATCCTAACTTAGGAACCTTAATTAATTATCTGGTTCCACTAGTACCATTGGGTCCACTTGGCTTAATGGGTCCACATATACCAGTTACTATAGTGTGGGGAACACTGCTATAGGTTAACTACCACTTACTACATGTGCATGCATAAGTTTGGGTGCCTCCTAGACTAATCCCTACATTTTAGGAGCCACTGCGAGTCTCGACACCAACCTCCATCACTTAGTTGGAGTTGGAACTAGTTAGTCTTAGTTAGCTTCCATTTAATTTCAGTTAGATCACAATCAGTTAGCTAGCGCTAGTTATGCATGCCCAATGTATGCCTTCATGTGGAGTAGGTTCCTTTTCCCACTTACCACACTTAGTTGCACTGATTTAACTAGTTAGTACTGATTGTATGAGTTGGTTGGATATCTAGGAGTTGATCTGTTGGAATATTATTTTGATGCGACACCATGAGTTAGCTAGTCAGTTAGGTACAGTCAGATACAATTGGTAGATTTGAATTTCTCCCTAATGCATTCGAATTTTTACTTTATGTAAACTATTGTAACACCATATTTATTTAATGAAAATGATACTTTAAATTCCTGAGATACACTCATTTGTTTCCTTTGTGGTTTGTTTTGTTCAATTTGTATCTTCATTCTCCTTTTACTACAATCATAATTCAAAACTATCTGCTTGAAGATCTAAATGGAACTTTAATTCTAATAAGCTTGTCATAGACTATGACAGGCACTTTCAAATATGATGATAGATGAGTTATCTTCCGAATTGGGGTATAAGAAAGATTATTCCTCTTTTTATTATCCTTAAGTGAATAGACAGGTCAAAGCTGTTGATAAATCCCTTAAGTACATTTTGCAAAGAACCCTTGCACAAAGAAAAAATAATTGGCACATTATGCTTTACCCTACCTTGTGGGCCTACCGAACTACTGTTAAGACTACCCCCATTTTTTCTCCATATCAGTTAGCACATGGGATGGAGTCAATATTGCCGATTGAAACTAGTCGTATAACTCTTACCAAAGGCTTCTGACTTGGAACAACGTCTGGTCCACTTAGAACATCGTGATGAGCAGCATCAAGATGCCTTATTGGCTCTTGAAGTGAATAAACATTGCATTAAGGTTCAATATGATAATTTTGTCCATCTTTGGAGATTTAGAGAGGATGAATTGATTCTTTTATATGACCAAGCTAGTTAACCATTAGGGGTGAGTAAGTTCAACCCCATGTGGCATGGGACTTACATGGTTAAAGAGTCTTAGAGAAGGGTGCATACAAGATGGAACATTATGAATGGACAGCCTTGACGGAGCCTAGGAATGGGCTCTATCTAAAAAATATTATGCTTAATGCTTAGATGAGGCTAATACTTTGTATATTAGTGTACAATTATATACTTTACTTTTGGTCCCCTTGAAGTGATTCAGTTTGTTGAAACAATTTCCTTTGTTTTGGAATATGTCCAAGGAGTCTTCGATACATGTAGGATACGTTGATGGTTCCAGCCGCCATACCCAACACTCAACCTCTTCTGCTTAGGTCATTTATACATCAACGGTTCATGTTGTGTCTTCAGGAAGTGTATGTCTTTGGCCATCATCCAAAAATGTTGATAAATATAGTGTCATGATTGAGCTACTACATGATGCCATATCTCATGCTATTAAATTCCTTGAGGTACGTCTTGACTCGCAGTTGGTTGTCTCGTAGTTAAATGGCATGTATCGTATCATAGATCCAACTTTATTATGGAGATTCATACAGGTAATTTTGTTAGAAAGACAATTTGAACACATAACATACAATGATATTCCTAGGATCTATAATCATGTTGCTGATTCTTATGCAAACTATGTATTAGGCTAACATTTGTTATAGCAATCATCAAATCACACACATTCCATGCACATTTAAATCCACATGTAAATATAATAAACTGATCACTATAAGCATTTTTCATTATAAAAATATAGCCCAAAAAGGGTGTCATAGTACAATGTCATGGTACAAAATTGGGGCTTTAAATCCACAAAAAACACTATACAACCGGCACATAATCTAGGCATCTATTCCTATGGAGTGGGATGATGATCATGAAAACACATGACGGAATTCACCAACCATCTGAAAAGTATAACCCATACATGGGGCACTCCCACTACATTTCTCTGCATTGCCTTGAGAAAGTCCTCGACTCACACCATAGGCACCCTGTGCATCATACGAACAAAGTTGGTGTGTAAGCTCAGTAGTGTGTGCTCTGCATATGCACCTAGGATATCATCACCTCGTCCCCTCCAACGATGTCGAGGGAAGCCATCCAACCGTCTAGGTCCCACATCTGCATGTGCATGATAAGTTTTAGTACATCATACCACCAAAAACATGTTTTTTTATTTCATTGTATCAAAAAATACAAAAATAATCAAAACCTAAACTCTTGGGCTAATTCTCGATACCCTCTCAAAGAAGAATGTACTAAGAATGCTAGAAAACCCAAAGTCCCTTGTCCTACCCGGCTTGCATTTACTCAATTGTTACTTTATGTTGTTCAATAGTGATGTTCTCCAGTCATATTTTGTGGGCCTCATACACTCTATCGCATAAAACATAATAGGCCTGAAATCCAGATGTGGAGATGCCAACCTTGCTATCTTGGCTACCACTAATACTATCACCTTGAGACCAAGGCTCCGAATGGAGTGGACCGGAATATGACTTTCAATATTTTCAGTGCCTGGTAGACAGTACATAGTTACATACTCCTTGACACTTAGACCACCTCCCACTCCACAAGCCCTCATATTGACTACCTCGCCTTGGAGGGATAGTCTAGTAATGAAATATATGTCTTCCACCTCAAGTCTCAATGGAATCCTGTCAAGTTGAAATGCCTCTGTAACTGGATCCAAACATTTAACTAGCTTCTGGAGTAGCCTTTGTTGATCTCTTCAGATCCCAAGTTGCCAAAAATTGTAAATACCACATCCTATTAATGCTTGTTGGGCATTTTCATCACCCTACACTTCCCTATACACATCCTCATGTTCATGTTCACTCCCTTATAGCACCATCCTCTAGAGAAAACAAACATTTTTATGAGAATTTGCCTCTTTTTTGGGTATGCGTGCACATGTACACAACTTTTCTTGTTGACAATCGCATGTATACGCGGGAAGGCTTAACTTTTCCCACGCATACCCATCCCTATACATGCTCGATAAAATGGGACCCGCATGGGCTGGGATACCCATATTGGTGTGGCCTCAAACAAAAAATTGCAGCACTATAAATTTCAATAAATGTATGCAAAGGATTGAGAATGTGATGAGGATTTACCTGGCCTTGACGGTTTCTCATTTTGTTGCTCCTAGCTTCTGGATTTTGTTGTTGAAGTTTGTAGTCCAAAATGGCTCCAAATGGACTAGAATTGGTAAAAAAACAAATGCTATGGTGAAAAATGATTTTTTTAATATTTTGAAAATTTTACCCACTTCCCTATAGTTTTGGAACTTTATTGACCTTTTTAAATTGTTTTGGCCTAATTTATGATGTAGGGACTTGTTTCGAGCGATTTTCACTGAGGTCTTGACCTGTTCGTATCTATTACAGGTATATTTTAGAATTGGCATATATGATAGGATCACTTTTCCTCTTGCACTATGCATTGTCCTATGACCATGTCTCCTTAACTATAGGTATGAACCGAATTTGTAATGATACAGAACCTCACATTACTAATAGAAGACACATTACGTAAGTGGTAGATTCTTCTTATTTCATGGGTGCCCTAGTTAGTTCTCTCTTTGTAATTTGGTACCCATGTTGTGGTTATTCCATAGGTCTGGGAGTCCCTTGTAGTCATGGCATGTCTTCGAGTAAGAACCAAATATTATTTCTTGAACTTTATGCTGGCCATCTCCCACAGGGACTCCCATTTATATCATGTTGTAAATGCATTTTCATGCGTCTTCTTGTCATATTGATCTTTATGTCGGCTACCCACTTCAGTTTTATTAGCCATATATCCTGAGCTAACCTCAATTCCATCCAAGCAAAGCCTCTTTTATATCCTTTGCAGCTTGATCATCCCTTACAGGAGGAGGCATTCCCCCCAGTGTCCTTATCCTGCACATGATTCCTTGCATTGAGCATAGGTATGTTCCACTACTTGGAACTAGTTTTATTTCCCATGACACTCGTCTCCTCCTACATATGTACTATAAACACTTCTATTCTTTTTCAAGTTTCCTAATATAAAAAAGACCAAAAAATTAAAAAACATAAAAATCCGAATGGGAAATGATATTACTTTTGGCAGTTGTCGAGTCATGTTTCCTTCGAACAAGGAATTGTATATTCCATCCATCAGCTGGTTACTAGAATGACTTTAGTAGTTGTACTCATTATTCTAAGTTTTCTCCACCAACTGGTTATGCTTCCAATCCCTATGGAGCCTCTATTGATGTCTCTTGTGTCATAGAGATGTCCGAGTTTGCATGTCGAGTCTATGCTTCCCGTGAATCACCATCTGCATTATGCTCTTGTTCAAAGGAAGTTTTAGCCTGAGTTGGCCACTATTTAGTTATATTGTCTTTGCATGTCACCCATTCTTGATACAATTACTAGTTTATGGACATTTGGTTCATTTGAGTTATTCCAAATTATCCTCCATTGTTTAGTACCTCATGTTAGTTGATGGGGGATTCCTTAATCCGCTTCTTCCAACGGATTCTATTCCATCAAATTCAGATCATTTATTCTGGAATAGGATTCTAGAGTCCATTGAGTTCTTTGAGGCTTGCAGTCATCAGTGTCAAGTTCTCTCGCCATCGACAGTCTTGGGAATACATCAATGTCCCCTAATCGATGGATTC
Source organism: Pseudotsuga menziesii (assembly GCA_001517045.1). Taxonomy (NCBI): domain Eukaryota; kingdom Viridiplantae; phylum Streptophyta; class Pinopsida; order Pinales; family Pinaceae; genus Pseudotsuga; species Pseudotsuga menziesii. The sequence continues at coordinate 30,445 of LPNX010574670.1, read as the reverse complement.
ACTCAAGTGTTCGACCTCAACACATCTATTTACACTTCTGTGATTGTACTCTATACATTGATTACATTATCATTATCGGTGGGATATCTCACATCTCTTAATGGTATACATCAATTATAGGTAATCAAACAATGGACTATCATATTCAACCACAACACCTTTATTCATGTGATGGGACATGTACTAGTAGCAGTTTGCACATTAGAGGAAATTTCAATTTAAAATGGGCCTTCCAAAAATAATACAAATTCCATGTCATCATGTATTATTCAATCAAAATGCTTTAAAATTAAAAAAGGGCGCACCTCTTAAACAATTTTCTAATATAAATTTGGGGATAGGTATCATTAAAAAAACTACTTTTTTGTTTGTATTTTCGACATATGTCCCCGTGTTTTTACTCAAATTTTGATCAGGGAGAGCTCGTTGGATCAGGAATTAAATTTTGCATCCAACGAGTATCCACTCGGCATACTTTTGATGGGCCTCGCTACCCCAAAAACAAGAAATACCTGAAAAAACGTGATGATGACATATTTTTTCAGGTATTTATTGTTTTTGGGGTAGCGTGGTCCACCTAAAGTATGATGAGTGGGTACTCATTGGATGCGGAATTTAATTACGCATCCAACGAGCTCTCCCGATCAAAATTTGAGTAAAAACACAGTGAGATATGTCGAAAATATAGACAAAAAAGTAGTTTTTTTTATGATACCTATCCCCAAATTTATATTAAAAAAGTGTTTAAGACCTTGTTACAGGTATAAACTAACTAAGAGGGGAGGGGTGAATCAGTTAGTTAAGATTTTTTACAATACACTTCTTTTAACTTAGAATCAATAAACTTTATGGCAGTCAATCTTTGCTATGAATTCAGATTTATAAACATAAGAGCAGATAACATAATACACATCATTCAATCACAACATTTAATCACATATATGATACACAGATATTTCACGAGGAAACCCATAAGGGAAAAACCTCTTCTTCTTATGATGTCAAAGGCTTCAATGGCTGTACATCACTTCTTATTTGAGCACCGAATCAAAGAGGCTGCAACCTCTAAATGGAAGAACCACCTTGCTAAGAGAATCAACTCTCACTGTGACCCATCACCAACTGAGTGAAGACACCAATCTTCAATCTCTACAAGCACCCACTTGCAGACAGAGACATAAAGTCTCCCCTAGCACCTCCCTACCTCCCTTCTTTGCTAGACTTTCCAATAGAATAAAAATTCAACAATAAAGATATGTCTCTGCTTACCAAACCATTCTGCTCTGTTCAACATCGGGTCTCTGTTCCTTTGTTCAGTTCAACTGTTCAGCGCATTCTTCAGTTCCTCTACTCTGTTGCTCTGCTCATTCAGTATCAATTTACAGTACTGATCCCTTCATACTCTGCAACCATGACTCTCCTCAAAACAGCTCTCTCTCACAACTGGTTCTGCTCAACATATATATATTCTGAGTTTATTTCACTCTCTGTTTCATTGAAACCATATCCTCAAACCATTACAGAAACTGTTCAGCTTCAACATCCTCAAACAGAAACGGTTCAGCTTCAACATCCTCAAACAGAAACGGTTCAGCTTCAACATCCTACAAACAGAAACGGTTCAGCTTCAACATCCTCACGAACCCTCTGTACACATCGAATGATATATATATTCAAATCATATCTCCACTTTTTGTTTTATTTGTTCCCTACTCTTCCTATTCCATCTCCTTTCGAATCATCATTACAAGCGCTTACTAAACGGTTCAAAATTCAGGTTCCTCATAACTGTTAATCCGCCTGCTCGAATACTCTTCGAATCCTCAACTATACAGGGCTCTTCGTATTCCTCTTCAATATTACACTGAAGCGGTGGATGAAATGACAGAGCTCGCAAGAAACATCTCCTTCCGCAACATTAGAGGTCGGAAGAAGTTCTACTTCCACAACGTCAGAGCTTGCAATCAATATATCCTTCCGCAACATCGGAGGTCGCAATCAATATATCCTTCTGCCATTGCGGCTCCCAAAGAAACTAAGCGTATGAATTCCAAAGTGTTTCGATTTCCGATGCTTATAGTCGTGCGTGTCCTTAACCTTTCCTTTTCCACCGTTGCGGCTGGGAAAGTCATTCCGCTTCCGAAGTCCAAAGCGCTCCGACTTCCGATTAAGAGTTCATTCCGCTTCCGAAGTCCAAAGCGCTCCGACTGCCGATTGAGAGTTCATTCCGCTTCCGAAGTCCAAAGCGCTCCGACTGCCGATGCTTATAGTCGCGCGTGTCTTTAACCTTTCCTTTTCCATCGTTGCGGCTGGGAAAGTCATTCCGCTTCTGAAGTCCAAAGCGCTCTGACTGCTGATTAAGAGTTTTCTCCATTGACACCTTCGTTCCCGCCTCTTTTTCAGTAGATTGCCACATCCATTTGACATCAGTTCCCCTTCTTTTTATAGTAGATTGCCATCAATGACAATACTTTAAGACAGAGAACTAACTACCATCTACTAGTCCTGAACACACCACTCTGAACGATATTCCAACAATCTCCCCCTTTGACATTGATGGCAATGTCTCATTCAACTAGTCACTTTTCTCCCCCTCTGACATCAAGGGCAAAGGATAAACCTGGGAAGATATGGTATGTCTGATGACTAGCCTCCCCCTGACAAGATGCACTAAGAAAACAAACTGTCATTCCATGCTGTAAACATAAATAAGATATACAATAAACATAGACTCCCCCTAACACAATGCTTGAGTTACTGAGACAAGGACTGAACACCCAGCTTCTGACGCAGATATTCAAACTGAGTTGTGGGTAAAGGCTTAGTAAAAATGTCAGCAATCTGTTTGGTAGAAGGAATATAACTCAACAACACCGCTTGAGTAGCCGCTTGTTCACGAAAGAAATGGTACTTTATGGGAATGTGTTTAGTTTTGGAATGAAGAACAGGGTTCTTGGAAACACTGATAGCACTAGTATTGTCACAGTGAATGGGAATAGGCTCAGAATACTTTACGTCTAGATCAGCAAGAAATTGAACCATCCATAAAATTTGAGTACAACAAGTAGCAGCAGCTATGTACTCTACTTCCGTAGTGGATAAAGAAATGGAACTTTTCTTTTTACTTAGCCAGGTAACCAAAGACTCTCCTAAGAACAAAGCTCCGCCACTTGTACTTTTTCTTTCATCTACACAATTAGCCCAATCTGCATCTGAATATGTTGTTAGCTGAAAGTTATGATTTCTGGGATACCACAGACCATAAGAGAGCGTACCTTTCAGGTATTTGAATATACGTTTCATAGCTAGTAGATGACTCTGTTTAGGAGCCTCTTGAAACCTTCTACCATCCCAACAGCATGCATGATATCAGGTCTTGATGTAGTAATACATAACATGCTTCCTATCATAGATCTGTACATTTTTTGATCCACTTCAGGTGAAGAATCATCTTTGCTCAACTTGCAGCCACTGACCATGGGTGTATTCACAGGTGTGGAGTCTTCCATTCGAAACTTCTTTAACATCTCCTTTAGATACTTTTCTTGAGAAAGAAACATACCTCTAGGTTTCTGACTGATTTGAAGACCAAGGAAATAGGACAGCTCACCAATCATTGACATTTCAAACTCAGATTTCATAGAGTTAGCAAACCACTGAACAGAAAGATTATTAGTACATCCAAAGATGATATCATCAACATAAACCAATACAATCAGTAAGTCATCACATTCAGTTTTGATATATAAATTGCTGTCCAAAGAACCTCTCTTGAAGCCTTTGTCTTGTAGATATTTGTCTAGTCTGGCATACCAGGCTCTAGGTGCTTGCTTCAACACATACAAAGCCTTTTTCAGCTTGCATACATAGTCAGATTTATCTGTGAGTGAAAAACCTTCAGGTTGCTCCACATACACTTCTTCTTCTACATTTGCATTGAGAAATGATGACTTGACATCCATCTGGTGTACTCTAAATCATTTGTAACAAGCATAGGCTAGAAACATTCTAATAGCCTCCATTCTTGCCACTGGAGAAAATTTTTCATCAAAGTCTTATCCTTCAATCTGAGCATAACCTTTGCAAACCAGTCTTGCTTTATTCCTTACAATCTGTCCCTGTTCATTTAATTTATTCTTATATACCCATTTGGATCCAATCACATTCTTGTCTGATGGCCTAGGAACAAGTTCCCAAGTGCTATTCTTTTAAATCTGATCCAACTCTTCATTCATGGCTGCTACCCAGTCTTTTTCTTTGTTGGCTTCATTAAAACATTGGGGCTCAATTGTAGAGAAAAGAGCAATATGAGACTGTTCAGATTCCTGCAAAATCTTCCTTCTAGTCTGAACATTCAGGGTGATTTTCTAATCATTCTAGAAGATGATTGTATAGTGTGCTTTTCAGGTTTAGCTTCCTCATACTCTGATGATTCAGATTCTTCCTTCTAGGATTCTTTGACCTGTTCTTCTGTCTCTTCATTTGTATCTTCCAAACATGAATCTTCATCATTCCTTTGACTGATATTTCCATGACAATCTTCATCTACTTTCACATCTATGCAATCTACTATTTTACACAGCCTATGGTTATAACACATATAGCCTTTGCTTTCTGTAGCATATCCTAAAAAGATTCCTTCATCTGCTCTGTCATCATACTTGCCCAAATTTTCATCATTATTCTTGATATAGCATTTACTCCCAAAAACTCTGAAATGTTTAATGGTTGTAGGTTTTCCAAACCATAAATGATATGGTGTTTTGTCACTGTTTGGTCTCAAATGAGCTTTGTTAAGAATGTGCACAGCTATATGAATAGCTTCCACCTAGAAGCCTTGAGAAATGTCCTTTTCCTTCATCATTGATCTGGCCATCTGTTGGACTGTTCTGTTTTGTCTTTCTACCACTCCATTTTGTTGAGGAGTTCCTACAATTGTATATTCTTTCTTGATGCCATTCTCATCACATAATTCTTTGAATTGTCTTGAACTGAACTCTCCTCCTCTATCAGATCTGATAGCTTTAATCTTTCTTCCAATCTGATTTTGAGTCAGGGCTTTAAATATCTTGAATTTAGCAAATGCTTTAGACTTCTCTTTAAGGAATGCAACCCATGTTAGTGTGGAATAGTCATCAATCACGAGCATGAAATAGTTCTCCTTACCTGTACCTTCTTTCCTTGATGGGCCACATAGATCCAGATGGACTAGTTGAAGAGGTTTATTTGTGGAAGGAACACTCTTTGACTTAAACTTTGTTCTGGTTAACTTCCCCGTCTGACAAGGTTTACACACTTCATCACGTGGTTTAGATATTTATGGAAAGTCCCTTACTGCTACTCTGTTTTTTATTTTTATTAAATGATCAAAATGTAGATGTCCGAGTCTTTTGTGCCACAGCCAGCTTTCATCATATTTGCTGAGATAACACTCTTCTTTTTCTTCTTTTAAAATGTAAACATTATTCTCAGTTCTTATTCCTTTGGAAACCAGTTTTCCTAAGGAAACATTTTTAATTTTACAATCTTTAGCAGTGAACACGACTTCACACCCTTTGTCACACATTTGACTCACACTGAGAAGTTTGTGCTTCAATCCATCTACAAATAACACATCTTGAGCCTTTCCTTTACCATTGCTAAGACTAACCATTCCCTTGCCTCTGATCTTCCCTGGTGCATCGTTTCCAAATGTTACGTTCCCAGATTTCTTCTCTGACATAGAAATAAACTTCTCTTTCTCTCATGACATATGTTTCGAACATCCACTATCAATGTACCAAGGATTCTTCTGTTTCTGAACCAAGAGCACGAGATTACAATGAGAACTCTCTTTCTTCCTCCATACATTTCGTTCAGCTTTATATTTGTTTTTTGGTTCTGTTTCGTTCTCTTTCAAGTTACATTCTATAGCTTTATGCCTAAAGTTGTGACATATGTAACATTCTATTTCGTTGTATAGAAGATCAAACGGGTTAGTATTTCTGTTTTGCGTTCTTCTTTTAACAGCTGATTGAGATACATGACCCATATGACTATTCGCTAATTGATGTATCATCTGTTTGTTATTTGACATCCTTCTCTGAATGTTTTTGAAATTGTAAAAACAAATGGCAGCTCTGTGCCCAAAGTTAGAACAACAGAAACAATAACCATTGAAGAAATTAGCATACCTAACTCTTGGAGGATTTCTAGAAAAGTAATGTATTGAGTTATGATGCTCATAATTGTAATTCTGATCTGCATACTTGATTCTGTTATATGGCTTTTTTTCATGAACTCTTGAGTATACTGATTTGCTATTTTGATCGCTTTTCTCTTGCTTTTTATCACTCTTTGATCGATTTTCATTATTGTCTTTACATGCTTCAACATTTATTATTCTAGAGATTTCTGCTTGCTTTCTATTCTGAAAATTAATCAATTTTGATGATTCTTTGCTTTCTGAATCACTACTACTTGCACCTTGACCATAGCCTAGACCAAACTTAATCTGAGGTGACCTCTGTCTGTTTAGAATGTTATTTAGCTCTTCTGAAGCTTTGATACTAGAGATATTCTGATGATATAAGGCTTGAAATTTTTCTAATTCCTTCTTAACAATTACTACTTCTTTCTCTAGATGTTCACATCTAGTGTTGCTTTCAGCTAGCTGTTGTTTTAGAGCCTCTTCAATTTTCTTTGCCTCTTCTAGCTCTAGCTTTATTAGAGAGATGTTTGTTCCATTGGTTTCATACTGTATTAATAGTTGTTTTTGTTTTGTTTTCTTTATTCTTAGTCTATCAATCTCCACTAGAGCACTCATCAGCTCTCCCTCCATGTCCACAATGGCATCTTCATCATTCATCTATGTACAGCTCATCTCTAGATCTTCTACAGCCATAAGCATGAAATCATTCTCTTTGCTTTCACAGGAGGATTCACTTTCTGAAGTTTCTGTGGATTCATCATCATTCACATGTAGAATTTTCTTCTTGTACTTGTTTTCTTTACTATACCTCTTCTTTAGAAATTTCTCTTCATCTGCAGAACCCTGCTCTTTCCTCATATGAGGGCATTTAGCAGCAAAGTGTCCTGTTTTACCACAGTTAAAACATTTGAAAGGAAGTTTTCCTTTGTATTTCCCTGACCCCGTTTTCAGTATTCTCACAAATTTTGCTTCTATTTCATCCACATCTGCCTCTATACTCTTTTCAGTTTTAAAAGAGGCTTCTCTGGAAGTGTTTTGGTCTTTACTAATCCTCATTTCATAGGCTGTCAAAATTCCTAGTAATTGGTCAAGAGATAACCTTTTAAGATCACTCATTTCTTCTATAGCTGAGACTTTAGGGTTGAATCTGTCAGGCAAAGATCTCAGGATTTTATGAACAAGGAAGGTATCATCATCACTTATTTTTTCACCAAGAGCTCTCATAGCATTTACTAACTCATCAACTCTTAGGAAAATTTTACTAATACTTTCATCTTCATTCATTTTCAGTTGTTCAAATCTTAGTCTATGAGTCTGCAACTTGGCATCTTTAACTTTCTCATTTCCTTCATAGTTTCTAATAAGCTTATCCCACATTTCTTTGGCAAAATCAAGGTGCATTACTTTTACAAATTCATTTCAACAAGACCACTCAGAATAGCATTCGTTGCTTTTGCATTGAAAGTAAATTCTAGCTTATCATCTTTGGATGCTAGCAAAATAGGTTTTGCATACCTAGTCTCTAGTACTTCCCAAACATCAGCACCTAGGGACATTAAGTATGTTCTCATCCTAACCTTCCAGAAAGAAAAATTTTTACCATCAAATATGGGTGCTTTGTTTATTGATCCATCTTGACTAGCCATTTTAATTCTTCAGGATCTACCTTAACCAAAAGGAACGCTGCTCTGATACCAATTGTTACAGGTATAAACTAACTGAGAGGGGGGGGGTGAATCAGTTAGTTAAGATTTGTTACAATACACTTCTTTTAACTTAGAATCAATAAACTTTATGGCAGTCAATCTTTGCTATGAATTCAGAGTTATAAACATAAGAGCAGATAACATAATACACAGCATTCAATCACAACATTTAATCACATATATGATACGCAGATATTTCACGAGGAAACCCATAAGGGAAAAACCTCTTCTTCTTATGATGTCAAAGGCTTCAATGGCTGTACATCACTTCTTATTTGAGCATCGACTCAAAGAGGCTAGAACCTCTAAATGCAAGAACCAACTTGCTGAGAGCATCAACTCTCACTGTGACCCAGCACCAACTGAGTGAAGACACCAATATTCAATCTCTACAAGCACCCACTTGTAGACAGAGACATAAAGTCTCCCCTAGCACCTCCCTACCTCCCTTATTTGCTAGACTTTCCAATAGAATCAAAATTCAACAATATATATATGTCTCTGCTTACCATACCATTCTGCTCTATTCAACATCGGCTCTCTGCTCCTTTGTTCAGTTCAACTGTTCAGCACATTCTTCAGTTCCTCTGCTCTGCTGCTCTACTCATTCAGTATCAGTTTACAGTACTGATCCCTTCATACTCTGCACACCATGACTCTCCTCAAAACAACTCTCTCTCACAACTGGTTCTGGTCAATATATATATCTTCTGAGTTTATTTCACTCTCTGTTTCATTGAAACCATATCCTCAAACCGTTACAGAAACTATTCAGCTTCAACATCCTCAAACAGAAACGGTTCAACTTCAACATCCTCAAATAGAAACGGTTCAGCTTCAACATCCTACAAACAGAAACGGTTCAGCTTCAACATCCTCACGAACCCTCTGTACACATCGAATGGTATATATTCGAATCATATCTCCCCTTTTTGTTTTATTTGTTCCCTACTCTTCCTATTCCATCTCCTTTCGAATCATCATTACAAGCGGTTATTAAACGGTTCACAATTCAGGTTCCTCATAACTGTTAATCCGCCTGCTTGAATACTCTTCGAATCCTCAACTGTACAGGGCTCTTCGTATTCCTCTTCAAAGATTACACTGAAGTGGTGGATGAAATGACAGAGCTCGCAAGCAACATATCCTTCCGCAACATCAGAGGTCGGAAGAAGTTCTACTTCCACAACGTCGGAGCTTGCAATCAATATATCCTTCCACAACATCGAAGGTCGCAATCAATATATCCTTCCGCTGTTGCGGCTCCGAAAGCAACTAAGCGTCTGAAGTCCAAAGCGTTCCAATTGCCGATGCTTATAGTCGCGCGTGTCTTTAGCCTTTCCTTTTCCGCCGTTGCGGCTAGGAAATTCATTCCGCTTTCGAAGTCCAAAGCGCTCCAACTGCCGATTAAGAGTTCATTCTACTTCCGAAGTCCAAAGCGCTCCGATTGTTGATTGAGAGTTCATTCCGCTTCCAAATTCCAAATCGCTCCGACTGCCGATGCTTATAGTCACGCGTGTCTTTAACCTTTCCTTTTCCGCCATTGTGGCTGGGAAATTCATTCTGCTTTCGAAGTCCAAAGCGCTCTGACTGCCGATTAAGAGTTTTCTCCATTGATACCTTCATGCCTGCCTGTTTTTCAGTAGATTGCCACATCCATTTGACATCAGTTCCCCTTCTTTTTATAGCAGATTGCCATCAATGACAATACTTTAAGACAGAGAACTAGCTACCATCTACTATTCCTGAACACACCACTCTGAATGATATTCCAACAATCACCCCCTTTGACATTGATGGCAATTTCTCATTCAACTAGTCACATTTCTCCCCCTTTGACATCAAGGGCAAAGGATAAACCTGAGCAGATACGGTATGTCTGATGACTAGTCTCCCCATGACAAAATGCACTAAGAAAACAAACTACCATTCCAAGGTGTAAACAGAAATAAGATATACAATAAACACAGATTCCCCCTAACACAATGCATGAGTTACTGAGACAAGGACTGAACACCTAGCTTCTGATGCAGATATTCAAACTGAGCTGTGGGTAAAGGCTTAGTAAAAATGTTAGCAATCTGTTCGGTAGAAGGAATATAACTCAACAACACCGCTTGAGTAGCCACTTGTTCGCGCAAGAAATAGTACTTTATGGGAATGTGTTTAGTTTTGGAATGAAGAACAGGGTTCTTGGAAACACTGATAGCACTAGTATTGTCACAGTGAATGGGAATAGGCTCATAATACTTTACGTCTAGATCAGCAAGAAATTGAACCATCCATAAAATTTGAGTACAACAAGTAGCAGCAGCTATGTACTCTGTTTCCATAGTGGATAAAGAAATGGAACTTTGCTTTTTACTTAGAGAGGCAACCAAAGACTCTTATAAGAACAAAGCTCCTCCACTTGTACTTTTTCTTTCATCTACACAATTATCCCAATCTGCATCTGAATATGTTGTTAGCTGAAAGTTCTGATTTCTGGGATATCACAGGCCATAAGAGAGAATACCTTTCAGGTATTTGAATATACATTTCACAACTAGTAGATGACTCTGTTTAGGAGCCGCTTGAAACCTTCCTACCATCCCAACAGCATGCATGATATCAGGTCTTGATGCAGTAATATATAACAGGCTTCCTATCATAGATCTATACATTTTTTGATCCACTTCAGGTGAATAATCATCTTTGCTCAACTTGCAGCCACTGACCATGGGTGTACTCACAGGTGTGTAGTCTTCCATTCAAAACTTCTTTAACATCTCCTTTAGATAATTTTCTTGAGAAAGAAACATACCTCCAGGTTTCTGACTGATTTGAAGGCCAAGGAAATAAGACAGCTCACCAATCATTGACATTTCGAACTCAGATTTCACAGAGTTAGCAAAACCACTGAACAAAAATATTATTAGTACATCCAAAGATGATATCATCAACATAAACCAATACAATCAGTAAGTCATCACCTTCAGTTTTGATATATAAATTGCTGTCCACAGAACCTCTCTTGAAGCCTTTGTCTTATAGATATTTGTCTAGTCTGGCATACCAGGCTCTAGGTGCTTGCTTCAACCCATACAAATCCTTTTTTAGCTTGCATACATAGTCAGATTTATCTGTGAGTGAAAAACCTTCAGGTTGCTCCACATACAATTCTTCTTCTAAATTTCCATTGAGAAATGCTAAATTGACATCCATCTGGTGTACTCTAAATCATTTGTAATAACCATAGGCTAGAAAAATTCTGATAGCCTCCATTCTTGCCACTGGAGCAAATGTTTCATCAAAGTCTTGTCCTTCAATCTGAGCATAACCTTTACAAACCAGTCTTGCTTTATTCCTTACAATCTGTCCCTGTTCATTTAATTTATTCTTATATACCCATTTGGATCCAATCACATTCTTGTCTAATGGACTAGGAACAAGTTCCCAAGTGCTATTCTTTTCAATCTTATCCAGCTCTTCATTCATGGCCGCTACCCAGTATTTATTTTTGTTGGATTCATTAAAACATTGGGGCTCAATTGTAGAGAGAAGAGCAATATGAAACTGTTCAGATTCCTGCAAAATCTTCCTTCTAGTCTGAACACCTTTACTCTCATCACCAATAATTTGGCTTTCAGGGTGATTTTTTCTAATCATTCTAGAAGACGATTGTACAGTGTGTTGTTCAGGTTTAGCTTCCTCATACTCTGATGATTCAGATTCTTCCTTCTAGGATTCTTGGACCTGTTCTTCTGTCTCTTCAATTGTATCTTCCAAACATGAATCTTCATCATTCCTTTGACTGATATTTCCATGACAATCTTCATCTACTTTCACATCTATGCAATCTACTATTTTATGCAGCCTCTGGTTATAACACCTATAGCCTTTGCTTTCTATAGCATATCCTAAAAAAAATCCTTCATCTGCTCTGTCATCATACTTGCCCAAATTTTCATCATTATTCTTGATATAGCATTTACTCCCAAAAACTATGAAATGTTTAATGGTTACAGGTCTTCCAAACCATAAATGATATGGTGTTTTGTCACTGTTTGGTCTCAAATGAGCTTTGTTAAGAATGTGCACAGCTATATGAATAGCTTCCACCCAGAAGCCTTGAGAAATGTCCTTTTCCTTCATCATTGATCTGGCCATCTATTGGACTGTTCTGTTTTGTCTTTCTACCACTCCATTTTGCTGAGGAGTTCCAGCAATTGTATATTCTTTCCCTATGCCATTCTCATCACAAAATTCTTTGAACTGTCTTGAACTGACCTCTCCTCCTCTGTCAGATATGATAGCTTTAATCTTTCTTACAGTCTGATTTTCAGTCAGGGCTTTAAATATCTTGAATTTAGCAAATGCTTTAGACTTCTCTTTAAGGAATGCAACCCTTGTTAGTCTGGAATAGTCATCAATCACGAGCATGAAATAGTTCTCCTTACCTGTACCTTCTTTCCTTGATGGGCCACACAGATCCAGATGGACTAGTGGAAGGAACACTCTTTGACTTAAACTGTGTTCTAATTAACTTCCCCATCTGACAAGGTTTACACACTTCATCACGTGGTTTAGATATTTCTGGAAAGTCCCTTAATGCTGCTCTGTTTTTAGTTTTATTAAATGATCAAAATGTAGATGTCCGAGTCTTTTGTGCCACAGCCAGCTTTCATCATATTTGCTGAGATAACACTCTTCTTTTTCTTCTTTTAAAATGTAAACATTATTCTCAGTTCTTATTCCTTTGGCAACCAGTTTTCCTGAGGAAACATTTTTAATTTTACAATCTTTAGCAGTGAACATGACTTCACACCCTTTGTCACACATTTGACTCACACTGAGAAGTTTGTGCTTCAATCCATCTACAAATAACACATCTTGAGCCTTTCCTTTACCATTTCTAAGACTAACCATTCCCTTGCCTCTGAACTTTCCTGGTGCATCATTTCCAAATGTTATGTTCCCAGATTTCTGCTCTGACATACAAATAAACTTCTCTTTCTCTCCTGACATATGTTTCGAACATCCACTATCAATGTACCAAGGATTCTTCTATTTCTGAACTGAGAGCACGGGATTACAATGAGAACTCTCTTTCTTCCTCCATACATTTCGTTCAGCTGTATATTTCATTTTTGGTTCTGTTTTGTTCTCTTTCAAGTTACATTATGTAGCTTTATGCCCAAAGTTGTGACATATGTAACAATCTGTTTTGTTGTATAGAAGATCAAACGGGTTAGTATTTCTATTTTGCGTTCTTCTTTTAAAAACTGATTGAGATACATGACCCATATGACTATAGGCTGATTGATGTATCATCTGTTTGTTATTTGACATCCTTCTCTGAATGTTTATGAAATTGTAAAAACAATTGGCAGCTCTGTGCCCAAAATTAGAACAACAGAAACAATAACCATTGAAGAATTTAGCATACCTAACTCTTGGTGGATTTCTAGAAAAGTAATGTATTGAGTTATGATGCTCATAATTGTAATTCTGATCTGCATACTTGATTCTGTTATATGGATTTTTTTCATGAACTCTTGACTGTACCGATTTGCTATTTTGATCGGTTTTCTCTTGCTTTTTATCACTCTTTGATCGATTTTCATTATTGTCTTTACATGCTTCAACATTTATTATTCTGGATATTTTTGCCTCCTTGTTGTTCTGAAAATTAATCAAGTTTGATGATTCTTTGCTTTCTGGATCACTGCTACTTGCACCTTGACCATAGCCTAGACCAAACTTAATCTGAGGTGACCTCTGTCTGTTTAGAATGTTATTTAGCTCTTCTAAAGCTTTGATACTAGAGATATTCTGATGATATAAGGCTTGAAATTTTTCTAAATCCTTCTTAACAATTACTACTTCTTTCTCTATATGTTCACATCTGGTGTTGCTTTCAGCTAGCTGTTGTTTTAGAGCCTCTTCAATTTTCTTTGCCTCTTCCAGCTCTAGCTTTATTAGAGAGATGTCCGTTCCATTGGTTTCATACTGTATTAATAGCTGTTTTTGTTTTGTTTTCTTTATTCTTATTCTATCAATCTCCTCTAGAGCACTCATCAGCTCTCCCTCCATGTCCACAATGGCATCTTCATCATTCATCTCTATACAGCTCATCTATAGATCTTCTACAACCATAAGCATGAAATCATTCTCTTTGCCTTCATGGGAGGATTCACTTTCTAAATTTTCTGTGGAATCATCATCATTCACATGTAGACTTTTCCTCTTGTACTTGTTTTCTTTACTATACCTCTTCTTTAGAAATTTCTCTTCATCTGCAGAACCCTACTCTTTCCTCATATGAGGGCATTTAGCAGCAAAGTGTCCTGTTTTACCACAGTTAAAACATTTGAAAGGCAGTTTGCCTTTGTATTTCCCTGACCCCATTCTCAGTCTTCTCACAAATTTTGCTTCTATTTCATCCACATCTGCCTCTATACTCTTTTCAGTTTTAAAAGAGGCTTCTCTAGAAGTGTTTTGGTCTTTACTAATCCTCATTTCATAGGCTGTCAAAATTCCAAGTAATTGGTCAAGAGATAACCTTTTAATATCACTCATTTCTTCTATAGCTGAGACTTTAGGGTTGAATCTGTCAGGCAAAGATCTCAGCATTTTATGAACAAGGAAGGTATTATCATCACTTATTTTTTCACCAAGAGCTCTCATAGCATTTACTAACTCATCAACTCTCAGGAAAAATTTACTAATACTTTCATCTTCATTCATTTTCAGTTGTTCAAATCTTAGTCTATGAGCCTGCAACTTGGAATCTTTAACTTTCTCATTTCCTTCATAGCTGCTAATAAGCTTATCCCACATTTCTTTGGCAGAATCAAGGTGCATTACTTTTACAAATTCAGTTTCAACAAGACCACTCAGAATAGCATTCATTGATTTTGCATTGAAAGTAAATTCTAGCTTATCATCTTTGGATGCTAGCAAAACAGGTTTTGCATACCCAGTCTCTACTACTTCCCAAACATCAGCACCTAGGGACATTAAGTATGTTCTCATCCTAACCTTCCAGAAAGCAAAATTTTTACCATCAAATATGGGTGCTTTATTTATTGATCCATCTTGACTAGCCATTTTATATCTTTAGGATCTACCTTAACCAAAAGGAACGCTGCTCTGATACCAATTGTTACAGGTATAAACTAACTGAGAGGGGGGGGGGGTGAATCAGTTAGTTAATATTTGTTACAATACATTTCTTTTAACTTAGAATCAATCAACTTTATGGCAGTCAATCTTTGCTATGAATTCAGAGTTATAAACATAAGTGCAGATAACATAATAAACAACATTCAATCACAACATTTAATCACATATATGATACACAGATATTTCACGAGGAAACCCATAAGGGAAAAACCTCTTCTTCTTATGATGTCAAAGGCTTCAATGCCTGTACATGACTTCTTATTTGAGCACTGACTCAAAGGGCTGCAACCTCTAAATGCAAGCACCAACTTGCTGCGAGCATCAACTCTCACTGTGACCTAGAACCAACTAAGTGAAGACACCAATATTCAATCTCTACAAGCACCCACTTGCAGACAGAGACATAAAGTCTCCCCTAGCACCTCCCTACCTCCCTTATTTGCTAGACTTTCCAATAGAATCAAAATTCAACAATACAGATATGTGTCTGCTTACCAAACCATTCTACTCTGTTCAACATCGGCTCTCTGCTCCTTTGTTTAGTTCAACTGTTCAACACATTCTTCAGTTCCTCTGCTCTACTGCTCTGCTCATTCAGTATCAGTTTACAGTACTTATCCCTTCATACTCTGCACACCATGACTCTCCTCAAAACAGCTCTCTCTCACAACTGGTTCTGCTCAATATATATATCTTCTGAGTTTATTTCACTCTATGTTTCATTGAAACCATATCCTCAAACCGTTACAGAAACTGTTCAGCTTCAACATCCTCAAACAGAAACGGTTCAGCTTCAACATCCTACAAACATAAACGATTCAGCTTCAACATCCTCATGACCCCTCTGTACACATCGAATGATATATATTCGAATCATATCTCCCCTTTTTGTTTTATTTGTTCCCTACTCTTCCTATTCCATCTCCTTTCGAATCATCATTACAAGCGGTTACTAAACGGTTCACAATTCAGGTTCCTCATAACTGTTAATCCGCCTGCTCGAATACTCTTCGAATCCTCAACTGTACAGGGCTCTTCGTATTCCTCTTCAAATATTACGCTGAAGCGGCAGATGAAATGACAGAGCTCGCAAGCAAAATCTCCTTCCGCAACATCAGAGGTCGGAAGAAGTTATACTTCCACAACGTCGGAGCTTACAATCAATATATCCTTCCGCAACATCGGAGGTTGCAATCAATATATCCTTCCGCCATTGCGGCTCCCAAAGCAACTAAGCGTATGAAGTCCAAAGCGTTTCGACTGCCGATGCTTATAGTCGCGCGTGTCTTGAACCTTTCATTTTTTGTTGTTGCGGCTGGGAAAGTCAATCCGCTTCCGAAGTCCAAAGCGCTCCGACTACCGATTAAGAGTTCATTCCACTTCTGAAGTCCAAAGCGCTCTGACTGCCGCTTGAGAGTTCATTCCGCTTACGAATTCCAAAGCGCTCTGACTGCCGCTTGAGAGTTCATTCCGCTTACGAATTCCAAAGCGCTCTGACTGCCGATGCTTATAGTCGCGCGTGTCTTTAACCTTTCCTTTTCCACCGTTGCGGCTGGGAAAGTCATTCCGCTTCCAAAGTCCAAAGTGCTCCGACTGCCAATTAAGAGTTTTCTCCATTGATACCTTCGTGCCTACCTCTTTTTCAGTAGATTGCCACATCCATTTGACATCAGTTCCCCTTCTTTTTATAGCATATTGCCATCAATGACAATACTTTAAGACAGAGAACTAGCTACCATCTACTAGTCCTGAACACACCACTTTGAACGATATTCCAAGATACCTATACGGTATTTCAAATTTAAATCAATTTTATTGGATGACACATGATGACATGGAATTTGACATATAGTTAAAAGTTCCATTTTGAATTGAAATTTCCTCTAATGAAGGAGGTTTTTTAAGGGGATCGTTCAACTAAATTTTTTGTCCTATGTCATTTGCTTATAGAGGGCTGCCACATGGTCATGCCTTATTTCTATCTTGATTAGTCAAAACCTCCCACCTATACTATGGTTTTCTTAATCACTTCCTCATCTACTACATCCCCTCCTCTTCTTCCTCTTAGTGGCTACGTCTTCTATTTTTTTATCAAATTTAGAATGACATGTACAAGTATCCACTTTATTCTCGATGGATGCGATAAGGAGCTATCTTACCACCTGTAGTGTTTGAATCTCTGTCATTTTGGACAACCTCGCTATGCTCTTCAACTTGAGACATTGAGATACATCACGATTCACCAATGAACTCAAAGTTTCAACACCCTATAGCTCTTCTATGTAAAAACATCCATAAGCCTATAGTGTTTAAAGTTCTTCTAAATTAGAGGAGCCAAAAACCTCTAGTGTTTGAAGCTCTATCATTTAGGCCAAGTTATGGATAAGCCCAATATTCTCTTCAACTTCACACATCCAGATACATCAAGCTATGCCAACAACTCAAATTTTCAACACATTGTAACTCTTCTTAGTCAGAGAAACCATAAACCTTTAATGTTTCAAGCTTTGTGATTTGCTCCAACCTGGACATTCCCTTTTGATTCACACATCCAAATACATCATGTTTCATCAAGGACCTCAAATTTTCAACACCTTTCATCTATTCTAAGTTAGAGAAACCATAAATACTTAGTGTTCCAAGCTATGTCAGTTCCCCCAATCATGGTATGCTCTTCAGCTTAATGCATCAAGATACATCAAGCTTTGCCAACAACCTCAAATTTTAAGCATCCTTCTACTCTTCTAAGTTAGAGCATCCAAAGTCTCTATTATTTGAAGTTCTATTAATTGGGCCTCAATATTATCTTCAACTTCAAACATATAGATACATCAAGCTTCTCCAACGACCTCAATTTTCAAGAGCTTCCATTACAGGAAATTTCACCTCAAAATGGGCCTCCCAAAAATAATAATAAAATAATATTTATTAATTTTGGAGGAAGAAAAGAAAACATTATTTTTGTTTGTTTGTATTTTCGACATATCTCCCCATGTTTTTACTCAAATTTCGATCGAGAGAGCTCGTTGGATGCGGAATTAAATTCCGCATCCAACGAGTACCCACTCGACATACTTTTGATGGACCCTGCTACCCCAAAAACAAGAAATACCTGAAAAAAACATGATCATGATGTCATCATCATGTTTTTTCAGGTATTTCTTGTTTTTCAGGTAGCGGGGTCCGTCAAAAGTATGTCGAGTGGCTACTCGTTGGATGCAGAATTTAATTCCGCATCCAATGAGCTCTCCCAGTCGAAATTTGAGTAAAAAAAATGGGGAGATATGTCGAAAATACAAACAAAAAAGTAGTTTTTTTTATGATACCTATCCCCAAATTTATATTAAAAAAGTGTTTAAGACCTATACGGTATTTCAAATTTAAATCAATTTCATTGGCTAGCACATGATGACATGGAATTTGAGTTAAAGTTAAAAGGTCCATTTTGAGTTGAAATTTCCTCTAATGCAACTTTTCTAAGTTAGACAAGCCGTAAACATCTGGTAGTGTTGGAATCTTTGACAAATAAACCAACCCTGGTATTTTCTTCATCTTCACACCTATGGATGTATCAAGATTCTTCAATGACCTCAAATTTTGAACACCCTACATATCTTATAAGTGAGATCATCTAGAAACATTTGGAATTCAAAGCTCTGTCAGCTGCACCAACCCCAATATTATCTTTAGCTTTAGACATCAAAATACCTAAAGCATCTCAAATGACCTCAACTTTTCAAATACCGGTACCTCATCAACATATAGTGTTCTAATAATTGTAAGCTCAATCAATCCCCGTATGCTCTTCAACATCACACATCTAGACACATGAAGCCCCTCCAAAGGCCTCAAATTTTCAACACCCTACAGGTCTTATAAGTCAAAGGAGTTAAAAACGTATAGTTTTCAAAGTTCTGTCAGTCGCTCCAACCATTGTATGCACTTCAGTTTCACACAATTATAGACCTCAACATCAAGTATCTCCAATGACCTCAACTCATCAAAACCATGCAACTCTTCCAAGTCAGAGAAAGCACTAACTCTTATACTTCAGATATTTGTAAGATTCGTCGACCCCCGTATACTCTTTAGTTTCACGCATTTATGTATTGCAAGAAATCCAATGATGATAAGGTTTCAAAATACGACAGCTCCTCCACTTCTATGCAATCGTTAATTTCTATCTCTTGAATTTTTTGTAAGACTGCACAACCCTACGACAATCAATCAATTTTAGTTTTACAAGAGTTGAAGGTTATGGAAAACACCTTTTCTAAATGACTGCTCATCCAATATTTATGTGTGGTACAATTCCAAAGGTTGGAGCCTTGGCATGCAATATTTTTCACTTTCGCTTTCAAGGGAATTTTTTAAAAACAGCTTTGGCTACGAGAAATACATGAATTTTCTATGCTCAATCTATTAAATATTTATTAAAATAACTATTACGAATTTAATATGTACTGTGTGCTTCAATCTCATCAAAGATATTCAGCCACCAGCAACTTTCTCTTCTGCGTTAAAGCTATTCAATCACCACCAACTTGCCTTCTCCATGAATATTCACCAATCACAAATCTTTGATATTCAAGTGAAACATGAGTAATACATAATAAAAAATGCATGACATTTTCACATCATCATATAATTATGAATTCTAATGTTTAAAATGAACATACCGGTAAATATAAATAGGTTAATGATATCATGCATTAGAGGCCATATCGTCATAGTTGCATAAACCTAAAGAAAGACATGATTGCAAAACCATAGCATAAACAAAATCTTTCAAACCTAAAAAAGGAGGCGTTATGAGAAGATTAGGTGGGAAAATAGTCTTTGTACTTATTTAATGTATTATATATATAAATTTATTATTTAATATTTTCAAATATCTAAATTGAAAAAAAAATTACTTTATTACTATGATTTCAAAAATATATATGTTCGCAATTTTGTATATTGATTTTGTTTATGTTTCGTATAGTTGTCTAATGTTTCTTGCAAGTTTTAAGATATCTCTCAAAGCAAAATGAATGATACTCTTTAATTTAATCTTCTTAGATTGATGAAAACATAATAAAGTAGTATTTAACAATGCTACACAAAGTCAGAATTTGAAAACTTATGAAGTCACCCTTACACATCTCAAGTTGGATGGTAGACTCACCCTTACACATCTCAAGTTGGATGGTATTCTTGAAATAAACATTTAACTGAAAACATCTAATGAGGGACCTTCCATCAATTAGATAAACCATTGTGCATCTTATTCTATAGCTCATAAATCCACTTAGATCACTCAACGTCATTAAAAATCATACACATGTTAAGTTTGTTCTTTAATACTCACATAATTTTGTTAATATTTTCTTCTCTTAATATCTTCAAACTTAACTAACAAATATATGAGAAATGACTCTGAATAATCATTTTGACCTTATTTCATAGCATGCATAGACTTGTACTTATGTCATGTATTATAACATTTGATATTCTTTCTTTCACATTTACAAATATTGAAAGAAAAAATAAGTTTATTTTATTACTTTATTATTATTGTTTGAAGAAATATATGTTTACACCTTTGTATATTGATTTTGTTTATGTTCAATCTATAGTTTTGTAATGTTTATTGACCTTCACGGCAATGTCACACACTAGATGTAATGTCCCTAAAATTCGAAAAAAAAATAAAATTTGTAGGCTAGTTAAATGCTACCTTTCTAGGACATTATTTTATCTTCTGCGGAATGTATATGTCATTGTTACTAAATCTAAGTGTCGTTAGCTATATTTCCCCTTTTATGTATCTTCCTATATAATGACGATATGTTTATGTGATGTGGTTATGTAACTTGGATTTGTTCATATGATTACTCTTCTTGTATTTACTAATAATGTACATTTGCATATGCTGGTTCAGTTACGTTTTACTTCCTATTTATATGTCTTGTACTTTGTTTGTAGTTTTATTTATTAAAAGATCTGATTTTCCTTTAACTGTCAAGGGGTGGAGTGCGGGGTTTTATCCCTTGTCGGACAACATGAAGAGGTAAAAAGGTTCCTTCTTCTTTTACAGGGCTTACTTAGTTCATTGTGAACTAATGCATGCTTAACCTTTTGTGCAGGTTACTTTGTCGACGGATTCTATCTACAACAATGGAAAGTAATAACATCCTACAGTGTGATAACTATGTTATACTCTCCTAGTCAAAGATCAAGATAAGAGGACTAAAGTCTTGGCTTAGTTGTGCCTATGTTTTAGGTTAATGCAAAGTTGAAAGTGGATGGTTTAAATCTTTATGTTCGTCATTATGTTTTAAGGTTATCAAAACCTTATCCACCTTGATTGTTTGTATTGATTAATTTGTAAACTTTAAGGTATGATGCCTAGGGTTTAAGGCATGATCCATATATCATGGAAAACTTTATAAAACGTCATTTGGAAAGCTATGGGATATACATAAACCTTTTATGGAATATTTCATATTCCATAAAAATTTGGATTAACGTTGTAATGGAGGGTTTTGTTATGGGTTTAACTTTGGGGTGGTGGATTTTGCAATGACATCGTGAGCTTGACTATATCTCTGTGGGTAGTGGAGGACAGGGTGGTGCTTTAATTGCACCTAGGAAAATGTGGGAAAGAAGCCTAAAATGTTGGTCTTGGTCGATTCATTGTTCATTTGGTTTGTTCTCTGAGTCTGTCTGAGTGGTTTCAAGCTCTCGCGCAGTATGTTGCACAGTGGGACAACCTTCCCTTTCGCTTGGAACATATGCTCTCGACATGTTCTACAACATTGTAATGTTTTTTTTTCTTTCGTTGAGGTTTGGAATACTTCTCATGGTTCTTGGTTGTTTGTTTTGCAGGTGACAAGGGTGGCACGAATCGTAGCTTGATGGTCTCTACAGGTGGCTTGCGCAACCTTTAAGCAGTAAGTCCCGCTAAAAGGCAATGGCCCTTACCTTTGAATATTTAGTTTGACAAAGACTTGGGCTTTGGGTTGAGAGAATTAGCGTTGTGCATGCGCTGTGTAATTTTCGATTAATGTGTTGATGGTTCGTTTGGCTTATTTTGATAGTTTGGGAATCCAAGGGATGAGACTATATTTAACCTTTTCTATGCAAAATTGTAAGTAACATTAGACGAATTTTGGGGTCTAAAATGAGCCTCCTAAGGAAAATAATAAAATAATAGTTAAAATAATCAAATAATAGTTAAAATAATAAAATAATATTTATTAATTTTGGAGGAAGAAAGAAAAAAAACTACTTTTGTGTTGGTATTTTCGGCATATCTCCATGTGGTTTTACTCAATTCTGATCGGGAGAGCTCGTTGGATGTGGAATTTGATTCTGCATTCAACAACTACCCGCAATACATACTTTTGATGGACCTCGCTACCCCAAAAATAAGAAATGTCTGAAAAAACGTGATGATGGTGTCATCATCACGTTTTTTCAGGTATTTCTTGTTTTTGCGGTAGCGGGTTCCATCAAAAGTATGTAGTGTGGGTACTCGTTGGATGCAAAATCAAATTCCGCATCCAACGAGCTCTCCCGATCAAAATTTGAGTCAAAACACGGGGAGATATGTCGAAAATACGAACAAAAAAAGTAGTTTTTTTTTATGACAAATATGTCAATTCAACCTTTATGGTTGACTCATTTTATTGAAATTCTATTGGTTCTTGAATTCCAACTCACAAGAACTTATTTTGGCACGTTTTATTATGAAGGCCATTTTATACCCCAACCTTCCTCTAATTCTGGGGAAAATCTTTGATTGTCCAGATAAAGACTCGGCTCTATGCATAAAATGGTGTTGTGTTATTAAACCTTGTAAAGTATGGGTTTAACATTTTAATGGAAAATATCTGTCTTTTGAATTTAATTGATTCGAAATATTTGGCTTCATAGTGCCATTACTTGCAATGTCACTAAGGAAATCGTGGCTATGTTATTTTAACTCTTACGCATTTTTATTTGTGATGTATGGATAATTATTTAACATGGCTGTGGTTTCTCTTTATAGCCGTGACCTTGGAAGTTTTAGGCTCGGCCTTTAGATGGATACGCAACCTTTGATTAAGATAGCTTAATATAGATCTGTGGAGGTAATGCATAGAGCATGGCTCAAATCGATAAGGTTGTTAGTTTATATTTTAAGTATTGTTGGGAAGCATGAGGGTCAAAACCCTACTGTGCAAATTGCATCGTTTATGTTTTTTGTTTGACAGAGTGCCTACAAGATTCGATCATGGGTTGTCTTAACATTTCAACTTTTGTTTTTACTTTAGCAATGATGCCTACAAGATTCGATACTGGGATTTAAAATGAAATAGGTTT
Source organism: Pseudotsuga menziesii (assembly GCA_001517045.1). Taxonomy (NCBI): domain Eukaryota; kingdom Viridiplantae; phylum Streptophyta; class Pinopsida; order Pinales; family Pinaceae; genus Pseudotsuga; species Pseudotsuga menziesii. Next base: position 7,030 of record LPNX010574670.1, on the reverse strand, counting down.
GTGGTTAGCATTTTATGCCTACAGGATTTGAGCCTAGGATTTTAAATGAAATATGTGGGTCTTTTTTTGTTGGCATTCCACATGATTCGATCCTATGTGTTACTATGTTGGTTAATAAATTGGTTTATATAGATATGAGTTTGGTTCTTGGTTTTTGTTTATAGTAGTTGATATATTTGTAATATGATTTTTTCCTACGGCCAAACCTTAACAAGTTTCGATGGCTAGGCTTTGTGTAAAATATTTTGTAATGGAATTTATATGACTTTTATTATTGATTTAATATTTATTTTGCATATTGTGAATAGAGGTTATGATACGTTTGTTTATATTTTATTTTAATACGGAAATAATAATAACATGATCGCTAGCAATATTAAATATGCCAGCGTTGCAGTTTTATGTTGAGAGTTGATTTTTTAAATCGTTTGTAGGAGATATGAGTTACGGTTGAGTTGATTCCTTTTAGCTTCATGGATTATTTATTTATTAACATGTTTTGTATCTAGTTTAAATACTAATAAGGTTTAGTTGTCTATTTTTTTTTAAGAAAAAGTATTTAAATTTTGCTTCTAAGTTTGAGCAATATACAAGAAACTAATAATCTCAAATAATCTAGAGTTAAAGCCGAAGATGAACTCTGACAGAAAATTCACAAATACAGAGAAGCCTAAATTTAAGATATAAATAAATATAAAAAGAATAATGCTGAAGGAATGTATACTATATTTTTCTTAGGGTTTATATGTAAAATAGTTCATACTTTTGAGTTTCTATTAACAAAATGAAAACCTAGTTATGAAAACAAATACTATATAGAATTTCATTCAATATCATAAACCCTATTTTAATAAAAATATCTATGAACTGTAAGGAAGGTAGAACCTCATACCTACAAATTGAAGCTAATTTAATGGCTAGAAACCCTACACACTCAAGCACACAACATTAAAAAGAACATAGACAATTCTGACCTCATATCTATTAACCAAATAACTTGGAAACTACCATGTTCCACCCAACCATGACCTGTAATTGTTCCTAGTTTCAATCTGAATCCCCCTAAGCTGGTTCCAACATGCAAGTAGTCTAGAGGTCGTAAAGGTAAGGCTTCACCTATCTGGGATAACAGGTTCTGTATCAGATTGCTTTTCCTTTCTGAAAAAATGCTCTCCAAGAACTCTTAGGAGATAAAATGATCAAATAGAATAGATGGAAAAATGAATAGATCCCCAATCCTTTCTTTGGCTTCGGTCTTTATATCCAATCTTTAGGAAAATGGACAGTTAAATCAAGAATCATTTTTTTCTTGAAATAATATTTTACTTAATTTATGTGAAATTAATCTTTATTTATTTTATCTTAGGAACTATGGAGTAGTTCCTATTTTGACTCTTTTAGGTATTTAAATATTTAATTTAGTTATTGTAATAAATAATAATACATAAATCCTTCCATTGTTATTTATAGTTCCTATGGGCCTCCTAAGGAAAATAATAAAATAATAAAATAATATTTATTAATTTTGGAGGAAGAAAAGAAAAAAACTACTTTTTTGTTCATATTTTTGACATTATCTCCCTTTGTTTTTACTCAAATTTTGATAGGGAGAGCTCGTTGGATGCAAAATTAATTTTTTGCATCCAACGAGTACCCACTCAGCATATGTTTTCAAGTATTTCTTATTTTTGGAGTAGCGGGGTCCCTCAAAAGTATGTCAAGTGGGTAATCGTTGGATGCAAAATTAAATTCCACATCCAACAAGATCTCTCGATCAAAATTTGAGTAAAAACATTGAGAGATATGTCGAAAATACGAACAAAAGAAGTAGTTTTTTTATGATACCTATCCCCAACTTTAAATTAAAAAAAAGTTTAATACCTATACGTATTTCAAATTTAAAGCAATTTCATTGCCTAACACATGATGACATGGAATTTGAATTAGGGTTGAAAGGATCATTTTGAGTTGAAATTTCCTCAAATGTTAACATTTTTACTTTGGGTATCATATAGCATAATCCCAAATCACATGATACTTTTCTTTTAGCTTATAGTCACTTATTTATTAAGGCCTTCAGGTAGGGGTTAGGTCAACTAGGTTATGCAGCTCTAAACCTCCTTGCGTGTTCGATTACCTTGTATAACATGGTAGTTCTTCACTGCTTTATGGGAAACATAAATTCGAAATTTCATTTAATCAACTTAAAAATAAGTAAGATGAGGTCGATGTTTTATGAGAGTCGTTTTCAGTTAACATATTAATTTTTCAGTAACTCCTAGCATTTATTCAGATCCCATACTCAATGCTAAGAAAAAGGGAGCTACAACTTAGTGTAATTCCAGTGCTCCTCGCTCAACATTAATGCTAGGTTGTATTTGTAGGATACACCTAGGAATACAATGGCCAAGGATATGATGTTCAGAGATTATGCTCAACATCAACTTGGAATGCTCCAAGGCTTATGCCCAACAGTTCCAATTCTTATCTTTTCACATGTTTCAAATCTTCATGCTTAACACAAATGTTTCATAACTCATGTGCTCCAAAGCTGATTCTCAACACAAAACATCAAATACTCATGTGCCTCAGAGCTCTTGCTCAACACAATCATAATTCACTCATGTGCTTGATATCTTGCACTCAACACAAACATCAAATACTCATGTGCTTCAGAGCTCGTGCTTGACACAAAGATAAAATCACTCATGTGCTCCAGAGCTCACACTCAACACAAACATCTCATCAATTATGTGCTTCATCATCCATGCCCAACACATGAAACCATATACATGCTAAATAAAACATATGAATTTGGCTTACACCCAATATATCAAACAAATCATCATTCTCATGTGACAGTGGGGTCTTATGCCTAATTTACAAAATATCACATCAAAACAAAATAACATGCAATGGGACTTATTCCCATAAGTGTTAGGTCAAAAATTTGGCATATTACATCCATGCCCGCTTAGAACAGCACCGTCCCTAGTGTTCTAGGGACTAGGAATGAAATCAAGAAACAAGGTGGGGTAAGCCTCTCTCAGGGTGGATTCATTCTCCCAAGTAGTGTCATTGGCTTCAAAGTGCTTCCATTGCACTTTCAACTGGACTATGGTGTGCTTCCTGAGATGCACCTCTCTCTTGTCTAGTACATGAAGGGGTTCAGGTACAAACTCCCCTTCAGGTTCAACCTATAACAAGGACCAATCAATCACATGCTTAGTATCATATACATATTTCTTTAATAAGGATGTGTGGAAACCATTATGAACTATTATGCGAGTAGGTAAAGCTAGTTCATATTCCACTAGCTCTCTCTTGGCCAATATCTCAAAGGGTCCACAAAATATTGGTGCCAACTTTCCACACCTCCCCAAGCTCAATGAGCTTCTCTTTGATTTTTCTTTTTAAGTAAATGTGGTTGCCTATCTAATAATATTTATATTTTCTCTTCCTATCCGTGTAACTCTTTTGGTGGACCTGTGCTTTTTTAAGGTTCTGTTGGACCTTGGTGATCAATTGTTCCAAGTCATTTAGTAAATTGGACCCTACATGAGCCAGTCCACCAAGCTATCCCAAGTAACCAATGTCCTACACTTTCGACCATAGAAGGGACTCATCTTGGGAGAGTTTGAGTATCCGTTGTTATATGCAAAATCTGCAAGATGCAAGTAATCCTCCCACTTGGTGGGGTTATTCATGACATACATCCTAATCATGTCTTCTAAAATCTGGTTTACCTGTTATGTGTGTTAACAACCCTACTTAGCAGAAGCTCGAAAAATCATAGTGAAGAAGAGGTAATGGTCGTTTGCAATACTTTGGTTAAAATTTTATAGTATGAAAGCATGGTAAAAGGCGAAAAACGATAATTTGTCAAAATATCTGATGGTGCGGAGAAAAAAGATGAAGATCAATGGTCTGTATTATATCTGCTCCCTAAAAGATACGAGGAAGATAAGTATATGCAGGCGTTTAATGTAGTATATGGATCAACAGTCGTCGATCCAGCCAGATGAGATCTATGGTCTGTATAAGCTCCAACTTGTGCACCCGCGCGCTTGTTAAAACAACGGAGCCTGACGGAATTGAGTGCGTATCACTTGATCTAACGACAGAGAAATAAAGGCAGATTACAGCTACGATTGTGGATGAATCCGGAGCAGAAACTTGCACGATGGATAAGACCATGACGCTCAGCGGAATTGGATACGTGCCACCTGATTTGACGGCGAAAAAACAAAGGTAAAATAAATCTACGGTCACTGATGGATCCGGAGTGGGAAGTTGCACGGTAGTTAGAAATAAAGGGCGGTTGTAGAATATAAACCACTGTACACGTGGTCGATTGTGGTGCAATCCGAAGGCAAAAGTGGTTTAATGGAAACCGCCAAAGGGACGATCCGAAGTGGGGTCCTATAAAAGCGAAGTTGACTTGTACCATGATTATTTTATTGGCGTCGGACGAGTGAAAAAGACCTGTGGATTCGTCAACCTTTCGACTGTCAATTTTGAACGCACGCAGCCACAGTAAACAGGTAAGGCTTAAACGCCCATAATTCGTCCATCTATTTTCCCTTATCGACTAAATTATGGACCAAGAAAAGGAATTGCAAGGGTCGGGTCGTATTATAGATGACAGGGAAGATTATTTAGTTGATAGAGACAGAGGCGTGTGTGACCCTTTTCTGTCCATAGGAAGCGTATAAGTCAGTAAAGAAAGGTTGTGGCACTACAATTCATAAGGAAATGATGTCTTGAATGTCTGTAAATCCTTTTTACATTATTTTTCTCTCGAACAAACCCTGCATTTTCCAGAATTCACAGAGTGGTGCGCGGTCAATTATTCCTCTTCTCAAAGAGTCATTGTGAGTTAGTCTACTTCTCGAATACTCTGTAAAATCAATGCCAAAGTCGTCCGTGAAAATTTAAACCCGCCCGATAATTAACCTGACAACCGTGAACCTATAAATGAGTCTATTCTTGCTGAATTGTACAAAAGTTGTATCACTGAAGTCCGTTGTGAATTCCTGTCCAGTATTTTGAAAGAGGGTCATTCTTTAGACGGTCTTTTCATGCCTTACCATGTTCATATTTCTAAAAATGAAGTTCAATTAGTGGTATCCCTGGTCTGTCAAATTTTGGGTCTTGACGATGATTGTTGCGTAAATGAAGTCATCCTTGGTTTTTTATTAAAAATGAGTTCATTTGGTTCGGAGTCTCAATTGGTTCCTGTGTTCAGTCTAGATGAGTACTTGGCAGAAGCAATACACCTTCAGTTAAGTGAATTCCCAAAGGTCAGGTTCTTTAAATTTCAAACTTACATGTTGAACATGTTGATGTGTTCAAATGTCACTGAATTACAGTTTTTGAGTACCATCTTCTCTTCTCATTTGCCTAAGAAGATCAGCATGTTTGAGTTTGTCAATTCAATCATGTCAGAGATGTATAAAATGTTGTTTGATGAAGTGCTGCCCCGTGTTATAGAAGATATGAAATGCCTGATGCAATCCTCGCCTGAAGATCGAGTCGGAGACTGGTTCCTGCATAAAGATTCTACTGTTTTGAGGATATATGGGTTCACTGGGGAACCATATAAGTTACCTGCTTTCCTCACTCCCAGATTTTTTGCATTAGAATTCATGAGGCAAAGGTTTCATTCAGAGGAAGAACATTTTGGAGCCTTTTAAAATTCTTCAAATATCAAATTCCCTCTCAAGGTTGGCTCTTTTATTTTCAAAAATAAAGGTGCCTTAGTGTTTATTGAAAAGTTATTGGGAAGCATGGAATTTCAAAAAGAGCCAAAGGCAAATTATGACCCTCACCACATAATTTCCCTAAGGAAGCAGGCCAACAAAAACAAACCGTTTGAACACCAGTTTATTGAAGGATTGAATGAAACAGCAAATCTGTTGCAGTTTATGGAAACTCCAGGGTCCGATGGAGATGCAAGTACTTTACCAGTTACCATATCACAAGTGACAGAGGATTTCGAAATATTGCAAAATTTCCTAATTGTCAGGAAAGGATTGCCCAAGGTATCATATGAAGCTTACATGGAGCTGGAAGTGTCAATTCGAGAAATGATGGAATGTGATACCCCAAGCACAGAGCAATGGAAAGCCGTAGAGAGGTTTGGAAAGACAAAATACATCCTTCATCCGTAGAGACAGGTGTTACGCGCCAAGGAGCTGACTGGATGAGGACATGCTACAAAGTTTATTTTAGCTTAATGATTTGTTAGGATTGAAGCTGTAGTTTATTCCTAAAAGTTAGGAATTTAGTTACAAGACTTTAATTAAGCCAATCATTCAGTTATGAATCTTCTTGGAAGATCAAATTATTTTATGTATATATTTGCATATATTTTATGAGATGGGGATTGGAACCCATCCTGTTGTTGAATGTTTTGAAAGACATATTATTTTTTAATAACAGAGCGAGTGCATACGAATTATCAAAGATTCCTGTGTCGTTTCCATTACAGTCCGTATTTCTTTCCTTATGTGATTGTATTTTCCAGTGTAACACTGCATTCTGTTTTTCTTGATATCTGAAACATAGTATTTGATGGTTGGAATTCATAATGTTTATGCTCTGATCATCGTTTTGGATATTTTATACATTATTCTACTAAAGTTAATATAGAACTCATCTTTGATGCTTTGTATTAATGGGCTGTTCATTGTTGCTTCTGTCTCACCTGAACTAAATGAATGACTGTGATGAAATGATTACCTTGCCTTTGATAAATCTCAAGTACATGTCTTTGTGATATTTTTATTTCTATGTGACTCTATGCCCAATGGTTATGTGTTGTTTCAACCATCTATACAAATATTTGGATGTTAATTATATCTGGTCTCGTTAAATCTGTATTGAGAGATCCCTCTCTGGAAGAAAAACCAATTTATTTCTAAAGTGGTGTTAACACCCAAAAATGGTTAACTACCTCATCTACCCCATTTCATGGCTCATTCGTCCATTTACCTACCATATTCCCCTGAAAATCCCACTAAAAGCC
>LPNX010574659.1:288458-309825 GCA_001517045.1 Pseudotsuga menziesii | reverse complement strand
CTGGTTTAGAGCTGAGTTTTACTTTTCTTAGGTACTAAATAGTTGTAGATTTATCCATTCAAGTTTAATTTTAACCAATTCTTAAATTGAATTTGTTAGATCATATTTTATTATTTTGCACATGATCTTGGTTGTAGATTTATCCATTCAAGTTTAATTTTAACCAATTCTTAAATTGAATTTGTTAGATTAGATTTTATTATTTTTCACATGATCTTGGTTATTGTTGTTAGCAGTTGAACAAGATAAATAATTTGCTTCATTGTTTTTCTACTTTACAAGTGATATTTTTTTATTGGATTTTGCAGGAGTGAGCTTAACTTATAAGTGGGCCATTGAGTATGAAGAGCCTGCTATTAAAGATTTGCCATTCAGTCAGTATGAAGAGCCTACTATTGAATATTTTCCATTCAGTATGAAGAACCCGATGTTAAGGCTTTCAAGCCGCTAAGTGTGGTTTTGAAGCTGCTGACGTGGGATCTAAGTATGGTTTAGTGCTGAGTATGGTTTTGAAGCTGTTGACGTGGGATCTAAGTATGGTTTTGCAGCCAAGTGCAAGTATGATGGTTTAGCCATTGTAATATTTTGAAAAGTGATGATTTTCCTGTAAAGTTATATGGAAATTAATATAAGTATTTGAGAAAACTCATATTTATTGTAATACTTTTGACATCTCATATAATATAATTTGTGGTTTAAAACTTATATATATGGTTGTACTTTATGTTATGTATCAATGTTGTAATTATTAACTAATTAATGTGACATTGTATGATTTACATGTGTAATAGATATTATTTACAAATGTTATAATTAATTATAATGTGACATTGCATAATTCACAATTATATTAGATGAGAATAAATGTATGATTTTTTTATTATAATTAAACATAATATCATATTAAAAATTTATATTGATTAATAATGGACATCATTCAAACTACTAAAATATAATGACCACACATAAAGCGACTAAAAATGACTAAATTAGTGACCAATAATTGAGAGATATGTGACCAAACAATGAGATATAAATGACAAAAAAATGACCAAAATTCGCATATCAATGACCAAAAAACAGTTTTGGTGGCTAATTTATGGTCTTTTATTACGCGACCAAATTTGGTCATAGTTTAGCTTGTCATGTGGTCATTAATTTGGTCATAAATGTGGTCAGGAATTTGGTCATAAATGTGGTCATTAATTTGGTCATAAATGTGGTCATATAATTGGTCATTGATTCAAATACATGACCAAATCAATGACCAAATATATGACCAAATTAATGACCAACCGACAAGCTATAAATGACCAAAATAAAAATGACCAGTTTTGGTCGCGTAATAAAAGACCGTAAATTAGCCACCAGCGATCGCCAAACCAAGAGTGGTCATTGATATGCGGATTTTGGTCATTTTTTTGGTCACTAATCTCTCATTTTCTACTAGTGTTTGAGGACCAAAACAATCTTGTAGCTAAGTTAGGACATTGGGGATAGGAATCCAAATAACACCCCTTTGTTACTCACACTTGAGACATAGTTGTTGTCCATTAGGGGACCAAAATCCTCTTGTACTTGTTGACACGGTCACAACCAGTCTGTCGGAGGTCCCCCCGCTCTGCGGGAGTAGGCCACAACGAAGGGGTTCCAAAAGTCAGGGTGGAATACTGCACTCCATTCTGCACCGAAGGCTAACCCTTCATAGTCCTCCTCGTGCATGCCGAAATATACTAGGTGTCAAGGGCCAAAGGGATGAAGTGCTAGTAAACCATTACGAATGTGTCATGAATGAGGTAGCCTAGTTGTCATTCTATCTAGGGATCTTGTACCCAAGGTCCCTCTCGGTAGTGGGATTCTCTTAGCTTATTGTTCTTCCATTTTATATTGTTTGACTGGGATTTCATCACCTTGCAAAGGATACGATTTGTGAGGGGTTTCCAGCTTGTAGCCAGGAGTTTTCTTGCACTCATACCCCATAGGATTAGTGTGTCATTTTATTTCTTGGTAGTGTTGCTTGTTGTATTTCTGGCCAGTTTGTTGTAGACTTGCCTGCTGTAACACACTATTGTAGTTCGGTTTTAGAGCTTGTTTTTTGGCCTATGAGCCACCATTTGTTCGCTCTCCTTCTGCACACTCAGTTATAGTTTTATTTTTGACACTCTTACACCTACATTCATTATACAACACACCACAACATCATCATTGCTCCACCATGCATAGGCTTAGGGGTCATACCCCTCAGTTCGGTTCCTTGAACCGTCACCGTTAGAACCATATTCGATGTCATTCACCACCTTCAGAGCCATATACTGCCTATGATTTTGATTCTGATTCCTATCAATCCAAACCTACCTTGTTCATCGCCCCGTCTATCCCCATGGCTAGTGCACCTCCTAATCCTTTTCAGGGGAGGACGGTTGATAGTGGGTTTGTGTTCGTTCCACCCATAATTTTGGGTATCCATTTCGTTGGACTGACAGCTCCTAGTCCTAGTGATCCCCTTTCCACTGCACACACTGTTGTTGGTTTACTACCCACTAGTGGTGGCCCCACTCCAGCCATCGTGGTTCCTACCATACCACCATTCATGCATGGGGGTAGTGGCCCTTCCACATCCATTTAGAATATTCCTACCATCCCACTGACTACACCTATTGTCGAAAGTCAACCTTATCCACCCCCATTTACCCATGGGAAGTACATTCATGTTGGCGTTGACACCATTGCTAGCCCTTCCTACTCCACTCTCGGTTCTAGTCTACCTTTCATGGCTAGTCTCAACCTTCTTGATTTGGCATGGCTGACCAATGACCCCATTTGTCATAACCGATTATGGCCTCCCATGCCTACCAAATGCCCTTCAGACATCCCTAAGTTTGAGGGAAATGCGGGAGAAGACCCCCAAAACCATATTATGTCATTCCACTTACGGTGTTCATCTAACAAGAAATTGGATGATTCTATCCGATTGCAGTTATTCCAACGCACACTCGCAAGTGTTGCGGCCAAATTGTATATCGAACTACCTCATGCCACCTACCCAAATTTTCCTTGTTAGCCTCGATGTTTCTCTAGTACTTCCAACTACCTGTTCGTTATGATGAGGGCGTGGAAATTCTACTATCATGTAGACAAAACACAACTACCCATATCACAAATCATATCCATGAATGGCGACGTCGTCGTAGCTTGTGTAATATCTAGTTAGATGATAGGATTTTCCTAGATTGGTTTCTTAAAACCTTAATGCCCCCATCGCCATGGACGTTGCATCTGAACGCACACAAACCGAGGAGGAAGCCATCCTGAAGGCACAACAATTTGATCTCATCTACACCCAATGGGGTTATCTGTATACCGTTATACCCGATGCTCCTCGTGCTGGCTCCTCACGTCGAGATACGTCTGGGGCATCCCATGCTGCTGATCAAGTCATCATCTCTATTACTTAGCATCCCCACTTTTACCTCTCCTTCAACACCAAACCATTCTGGTAATACCCCTAGTGTTTCCCAACCAGGTTACGCCCCTGACTTTTCACGCGTAATGACTCAGTCTGGAGCCACACCTTCCTATGCACCTCCCACAACAATTCCTCACGTTCACAGAATGAATTGCTCGACACACTCGTGTAATGGCCAGTCGGTTGGATTTGCAGCCCCCTTAGCTACTCCTTCTTATTACCCAACACATGTGCAACCTACTCCTTCTCTAGCCCCGACTTCTCGTGCTCCTTAAGGACACGTATCCACACAGCAGAACCTCCCTAATCAACCCGCCCCCAATAACCAACAAGGGCAGGGAATATGACAAAGAGGTAGGAATCGGTGAAATAACCAACCTCAAGGAGGTGGCCAATAACCCAACCCCCCGAACAATAACGAAGCCAACCCCCAATGCATAGAATCCCCAACGTCCCCCTTGACCTGGGAAGAAACCATAGTTGCGGACTAACCATTTGTGTGCCATTTGTAACACTTACAACCATTATACACATCAATGTCCTCATATGAATCATGTTCGCCATTGACTCCAAATTGATAATTAACGTGACCCTAACGCGGCTGATCTGACTCAGCCAAACCTAGCATCACCAGGTCCTCCACCCATGGTCCTGCAAAACCCCTTACCAAATCAAGGAATGGTTGCCACCCATCCCTTGGTACCACAAACCCTTGCACCAACTTCTGTGGGTCAACCCATCGATCTTGGTGTCCATCACCTCATGACGTTATCATCTTATGTCAACACACAGACTTAATGAAACCAATATGGCTCCACCACGAAAATCGTTAACCCGTCTACAACATATACCACCTTCGCTCTCGATATGTATTTGCATTTTCCAAGACCCCCCACAGACTGGATTTCTAAAGTCTCGCGGTTCCCTTTGGGTTGCGTCGTGAACAACTCCACTGCCAGAGCCACACTTAACTACAATATTGTTGACGACTTGTCCCAGTATCCGTCGTCCATGTCTTCCCTAGAAGTTCTTAAAGCTTGTCCTTCGTAACACAAATAATTGTTATCCACATTAGGTGTCGTTGATCCCTCTGACTCTAGGTTGATCACCTTCGACCTAGATCAAGGAGAACATTGGATGCCCTCATCCGTTGCCTTCCAAGTTCTGGCCACAATTCGGAATTCGGTCCTTCATCGATGCATCATTGATGAGGGGGCATCCACCTGTGTTATGTCAACCTTTGTTTTGTAGAAACTCAGATCCCCAACCTTCAACCTTCTTCCACCGCTCTTCGCGCTTATGATGTCCGTGGTGCTCAACCCTAGGGCGTCCTAACAAATGTCCCTGTTGAGTTAGACGACAAAAAAATGTTGATTAACATGGAGGTTGTCAATGCCCAACTTGATTACAACCTCCTCCTAGGACATAGTTATATGTATGCAATGCAAGTTGTTGCCTCTACCGTCTTTTGACTCCTGATGTTCCCCCATGATGGGAAGATCATGACCATCGACAAACTAACGTACTATGATACAAAGGACCGACCACACCAGAATACGTCCTCCCTACTATCGATAGTGTGTCCATAAACTCCCTATATGTCATTGGCCCAAACTTATTTGCCAACGCTCCTTTGACAGACACCCTTTTGTCCTTACCACCTTTTCCTTCACCGACTGATATATCGAATTTGTGCATTATCACATCCGGTAGCGTTCCGACGTCCTCGCAACCTCAGTCGCAACCTCAACCACAAACCTCGAGGAATTATTGGGGTTCATCCCCTATCCACACGATTCCCTTCCACTTTCCACCTTCCATCATCATGAGTAAGCCCATCATGGATACTCTCATCCTACTCGGTTTCACTTTGGGTATTACTATGTGGTACTTGTACCAACCTACTCCTCCCACGACTTGCCAGATCGTGTTGACTCCCATCCAACCTATTGAGACGATGTCACACCCACCTCCTGGTACACAAATGATTGCTTCTGTCTCTACTGTTGCCCCCCTCCTTCCACAAAGACTGGGGCAAGATGCTCAAAGCGACGACAAAACCATGTCCTCCTCCTAGCTACATGTGCTTTATGCGATGTCCAAGGTCATGTGACACAGAATTGTCCTGATTTTCCTATCCTTTGCACCCACATGCACACTATAGTTGAGACTGAAGATGCTCCAGTTTTCAACGTACCAACCATACATGTGGTTAAGAACAAATCGCTTCAAACCAACCACCCATGTGTAGTTTGTGGCCTATATGGTCATTATTCACACAATTTCCCAAACTTTCCTAAGTACCGGTCACTCCTCACTGACCTTCACAAGCACTCCCGTGAGTCTAAAATCATCGTCTTTGAGGAGATCCACCCTTCGAGCTATTCCTCGGACACCACTACCACCATTTACACGATCTCTAGCTTCAATAGTCATTCCCCTTCCTCAATAGTAGAAGATCCCTCCACTATCCAGGTGTTACTTTCACAATGACGTGGAGATTCTTGAAGCTCTTTTGACTCCTGAATATCCTTGGGATGTTATGCACGATCACCCCTTTTTCATCCCCAATGAACCTTATTCATCATCAGACCAATTCTTTGTCGAAGCAAAAGACTTCACCCGTGGAAGCGTCGAATGGTTTAAAAACCCGATTCCGGCACCTGACACATTTGCAGAGGGTAACATGGCCAACATTTCACCAACCATTAAAGTCAATATATCAAGCACCCCCAGGATAGTTGAGTATATTACCCTCGGCGCGTCTTTCTCCCCTAAAGAAGTCACTTCATACAAAACTCCTTTTCATGAATTTCGTGATATCTTCGCTTGGTCCTATACCGAGATGCCTAGGCTTGATCCCTCTATCATTAAACATCGCATGGACACATGGCCTGATGTTTCCCTTGTTCGCCAAAAGCAATGACACATTCACTCGTCAAAGGCCCTTGCCGTCAAAGCTGAGATCAAGAAACCGCAGAAAGCAGGTTTCATATACCCCATCGCGTATACCACTTGGGTTTCCAATCTTGTTCCCTTCAACAAAAAATAGGGTACCATTCGCTTCTGTACTGACTTCCATGACTTGAATTTGGCGTGTCCCAAAGACAACTTCCCCACTCCATTCATTAACCAGATCATTAACGCTTGCGCCGACCATGAAGTATTTTCCTTCATGGGTGGATTTTCCAGTTATAACCAAATTCGGATCCGTAAAGAGGAGCAGTACAATATCACTTTCACTACCCCCTGGGCCACGTTTGTGTATCGTGTTATGGCGTTTGGCCTTAAAAATGCTGGGGATACCTTTCAGCGGGCCATGACCTTTTGCTTCCACCTCATGACTCGATCTTAGAAGCGTTCTCAATATTTGGATGACTTACAACAAGTTTTCCTGCGATGTCACAAATATAATGTTTACTTGAACCCCCTCAAGTGTGTATTTTATGTCCCAGTCGTTCGCTTACTAGGATTCATCATGTCTCACATTAGGATTCCCGTGGATCCTATGAAGGTTCAAGCCATCCTGAATCTTCCCCCCCACGTACTATTCACCAATTGCATAGCCTCCAAGGCAAGGCCAATTTCCTTCATCGATTTATTATGGACTATACGATGAAAGTCCATGGATTCTTATGCTTCCTCCGTAGAAACGTTCCTTTTGTATGGGATTAGAATGCGCAAGACGCTTTCGATGCATTGAAACAAGCTTTGAATTCCGCTCCATTGTTGTCTCCTCCCGACTTCACCAAGGAGTTTATCCTCTATGTGTTGGCATCTGAAAATGCTATCACTGGAGTCTTGGTTCAAGAAGAAGATACTCGTCAAGAGCACATGATCTATTACGTAAGTCATAAACTTTATGGACCACCTTTACGTTACTCCCACGAAGAGAAGATGGCCCTCACCATCGTCTTTTTGGTACATAAGCTACGTCACTATATTCTCTTGAGATTAACTCAAGTCATGGCCGATTCCAACCCCATGCATTATCTCTTGAGTCGTTGCCTTTTCCAAGGTCGTGTTGGCAAGTGGATTGCCATTCTACAAGAATATGAATTGGAATTCATCACACCAAAAAGCACCAAATCTTTGTCGTTAGCTTCCTTGATGGTAGACTTCCCTTTGTTGTCTACCTCACCACCTATCACAATCAATATTCCTGACGAATTCTTATTTTTCATCTCTATGGAAGACCCATGGTATGGGGGCATTCTCCTGTACTTGCACACACAGAAATTGGGGCCCCACTTAAACTATGAGGATCATCGTCGCATCTCACACCAAGCTGCTCGATATCTCCTTATTGGTGTTGTATTTTACCGTCACGGTGTTTACACCATACTGCACCGTTACCTCACCCACAATGAAGCCGAACGAGTCTGAAATGACTGTCATAGTGGAGCCTGCGGTGGCCACCTCTCCGGTTTGGCTACAACTCAAAATATATTTTGTATCGGTTATTTCTGGCCCTCCATCTTTGTCAATTGCATCCATGCAGTTAAACACTATCGCAATTGCCAGATCTTTGCCCCAAAGTCAAGGATACGTCCCACATCGCTGCATCTTGTTGTCACAGTCAGTCCCTTCTGCAAATGGGCAATTGACTTGATGACCTGTAAACCTCCTTCGTCCAACGACCATAATTACATCATTGTGGCTGTTGATTACTTCACCAAGTGGGTTGAGGCCATGCCTACTTTAACCTGTAAGTCTGATACTGCGACATGTTTCCTTTTTAACCACGTTATCACTTGTTTCGGTGTCCCTCAATAGTTAGTCTCAGACCACAGTTCTCATTTTTAGGACACGGTTTGGATAGAGCCCTCTGCCCTGTTGAATTTTGAACTCCAGTACTCCTTCGCTTATTACCCTCAGGGAAATGGCCAAGTTGAGGCTGTCAACAAGATCCTCAAAACCGTGCTACATGGAATGGTGGACAAACACAAATCCAATTTGAACACTTGTTATTTTTTTCTCTCTAGGCCTACCAGGCATCGACTAAAACTGCCACTGATTTTACCCCATTTCACTGAGTCCATGGTGTGGAATCGATTCTCCCCATTGAATTCCATATTGCGTTGCTCTGCCTCGCCGTCGAACTCCTACCTAATACTTAACTGTTAGAACAACGCATACTTATTCTTGAACGGACCAATGAGGACCATTGTGTTGCTCTCCAAATGATCGAAGCAACCAAGACTCGATCGAAGTCCCACTATGACTCCCACGTCCACCCACACACCTTTAGAGAGGGGTACCTAGTCCTTGTCTATGACCAAGCTAATGATAAGACTGGAAAAGGGAAGTTCGAATCCATGTGGTATGGCCCTTATGTCATCCATCAATGTCTCGGCAAGGGGGAATATCTCCTTGCTGACTCTGACGACCACCTCTTGAAGAATCCCTGCAAGAGGTTTTATGCCTGAAGTCGCTCACCATGAGTACCCTTGTATCATAGTTTTTCTTTCTTATTTTGCATCATTTTTACCACGAGTCTCACAGTTTTTTCATTGGTTTCTCCATATGGATCCTAATCACCTTGCTATGTTGGTTTCACTAACGACACAAGTAGATGGTCTCCTAATCTCGCCTCGACTGTGTGGGTCATTTATTCCTCATCACATGAGTTGATCCATATCGATGGAATGTGTGTTGGTGTTGCTACCAACAACCAGGATGAGTACGTAGGTGTTGCTGGTCTCCTGACCGCCGCCCTTCACTAGGGTATTTGTCATATTGATGTCTTCCTATACTCTCAACTGCTTGCTTCTTAGTTGAACAACCACTACTTGTTATGTGATCCTTGCCTCTTTAGAAAGTTCCTATGCATTAGACACTTGGTTAGACATTTCGAATCCATTTCATTCATGCATGTTCCAAGAAGTCTCAATAGTGTAGTAGATCAACTTGCTAATGACATTCTAGAGTGGCACATCAATCATCACATATAGGAAATACACCTCATCATGAATCATCATATAGTCATGCATACATATGTCATATGCATCATATATGCATCATCATAAAACAAGACTCATAAAAACCCATAAAAATGTAAAAAGGTGCATCCACGTGCATATATATCATAAATATCATATTCAATACAAAATGAGAAGCTCCATAGGCTTTCTCGTCTGATCATACACATCATACAACAATCCCCATGCTCACACGCATTGGGGGCAACATCATAAGCTACTAGTATGAGTCATCCTCCTTTGACTCAGTGTCCACCTCCTACTCCATTGAAACATCACCCTATGCTGCCACTTTGACATACCTAACAACAACCACGATCCTCCTCATGAGAGAGATCCACTCCAGAGGAGCCCTGTAGCATACGACGATCAGATCGTCATCTAGGTACTGCCACCCATCGTCGGTGATCCCCTCCAACAACCTATCCACATCCAACCACAACGAGTCTAATGTCGCACTCCACCCCTCCTCTTCCTATGAATGGGTGGATCTAAACCCTCCACCCTACCCCTGTGCCACTGTTACCCCGCTAGAGGGTGCAATCCCACATCTGCACATGCACACAGTATTTCATCGATATCTATCACAAACATTATTTATCTACCACTATGCTAGTGAAATATATATGAATGCAACCATAAAATCATGATGTATACGTACCACCAGGTCCCCAGACCTACCTTGGAGGTCGAGACATCTCCGAGTCTCCCCGATAATCCATCCCCACGTATGGATAGTCCTCTATTAAGATTGGAATCTTCCTCCACTATGCAAAAATCTCTCAGGTGAAGAAGTGACCCACCAAGCCTCCTCCGTCTCTGATCATCATCTCGTACCATCTCCTCATGCGAGGCTCTCGCGGCCCCCCCTCACGCACCGCAAGATGCGATCGCAGTGTCGGTAGTCACTCAAAGAAAAATGAGCACAAGAAGGAGGGGAAATAAAAATCCCCACCCGCCAAGCTGGCCTGGTTTAGCGCACGCCAAACCACTATCAATTACATCTGGGACCACCCATAGTTGGTGCCCCTCAGCACACTCTCAACCATAAACAGTTGACTGCTTGAGATCTTGTGTGACCCCTTCGATTCCATTATACGCAGCACCATAGCTGCCACTGATCGAGTCTCCAGACTCGATGTCGCACACCAATATGCATGACTTGTGCACATACGCTAAGGCATAGCAATGCCTAGAGCAAATGTCATCCATCAACACCCCCCTTGGGAGCTTTAGTGAGGTGTCGTTGATCACGCTCAGTAGCAGGAGGCTAGTCAGAAAATACACATCTCGGAGGGTGATCTCCAAACGCTCACCCTGGATGATGAAACACTCTAAGTCTTGATCCCCATAACTCACCAGCTTGTTCATCAACAGTTTTCCTGAACACATCAAGGGGATCCAAAATAACTTCAGCATCCCACACTAGGTGAGCGTGTCTTGTATTGATCCATCATCGTCCACATCATCTTTGATATACTCGATGTCTCACTCTTGCCACCTGACTCGAGATGTCATGCACATGCACAAAGTCCCTGTTAGACCTAGTTACACAAAAATTCCCATTCTCGGCTAGGTCGCACCTGTCGGGCCTTTTTGTGTGACCCAAGTCACGTAAAAATGCTTGACAGTCATGCTTGGGTCGCTCTTATCTCCTGAACAGGTGCAACCTGGGTCATGCCTGTCTCCCCGATAGATGCAACTGGGTCGTGCCTGTCTTCCTGATAAGTGCGACCTAGGTCGTGCCTTTTTCCTCAAAAATTGCGACCCAACCCCGAGAACCCTTCAAGCTCGACCATGGCCCCCAGAGTGAGGAAAACCAAAAAGTAAACCATCGGAATTGACAGGCTCGATGAGAGTTCTTACCTCCAAGTCATAGATCGAAAAACCACTGGTCCAATCGAAAGAAATCAACAGTTGTGTTTTGGGGCCCTCCACTCCAACTCAACACTGCATAGTGAAAATGACACATGTCATGTGGTCCCCCCTGTTTATAGGCCTCCGTTTGGTCAAAATTTTCTTCAGTGCACCATAGAGTCATTCGACGTCCGTTTTTCACATCGTTTGCACCATCGGATTTGGTTTTACGTCCTCTATCTATTGACGATACCTACGTCTCGTGCTCTCCCTATGATTTTTTGGGCGATTTCCCAGAGTCACCTTAATTTGCAATCCACCACGCGAATCAAAACCTTGTACGTATTGGCATGTTCACGAGTCATTCGCTCCATCCATACTGCAAACTTGGCCTTATTTTACCGCCATCCATCGTCCCACAAGGAGGCCCCGTCATTGTTTCCCTGTTATTCATATTAACGATGTTCACAACACCATCCATTTTGGTACATCGAACACTTCTTCCTTTCTTGGCTGACCATCACAGTGTTTTTGTTAAGCTCTTTTCTGAATGCTAAAAAGAATGAAACGATTGCTTAGCACGCTTGATTCCTTTCACGCTTGTTAAAGTATTTGAAGGGGCATCTTATATATGGCCTCGTTTATCTCCTTTTTTTGGACTATGTAGGCTATGAAAAGAAAAGGACCACCCTGGCACCTTCCAGCTAGGACCGTTTCTCTTTATATCCTTTTATGCTTTGTCAGACATTGGGACTGTAACTTACGAAAAGGCTCATTATGGGTTGTATTTAAGCTCTTTTCAAGTGCTCTCATAAAGAAAAGATTGGCGAGCAAACTTGGTTTCATTCATGCTCGTAAAATTATTTGAATGATCATCCAATCAGTATAGGTTTAACCTTTTTTGTCTTTGTTCGAATATTGACAGAAAATAAGTCTCTCTACCCCTTTTGGCTGGGAGAGCTCTTCTTTGTACACTTTTATCCCTTTTCAGACATAGGAGACTATTGTACGAAAAAGAGAACCACGAGAGTCTTCTTCCTGTTTTCACACTCTCTAAACATGAAAACACCATCAAGCATTTACCGTCTCAGGCTCGACAAAAATCCATGAGATAATATCATATTGAGCATACTTCTATCCCTTCTTCATGCTCCTTAAACTACAAAGAAGGCCCAAAATGGTGTGTCTAGGCCCCCTCACATATTACATATGGTCTCACATTATGGGAGCTTCCCCCCATTAGGTCACCTTTGATCAAAGTACTCTGCGATGAGTCTCCCTTGGATCCCCTAGATATCACTATTCCAGTTACTCCCCCAAGTATTTCCCATTGCAGTTATCTCCCCGG
The DNA here is from genome assembly GCA_001517045.1 of Pseudotsuga menziesii. Classification (NCBI taxonomy): domain Eukaryota; kingdom Viridiplantae; phylum Streptophyta; class Pinopsida; order Pinales; family Pinaceae; genus Pseudotsuga; species Pseudotsuga menziesii. Next base: position 297,173 of record LPNX010574659.1, on the reverse strand, counting down.
TTTCATAGCTATGATCCCTTTCCCATGAGTCAATCATTTGTTTCCAAGTCATCCCTGTTGTCATACTTTGAACAAAGGAAGTTTGAGTCCCCTGTACTCCCTTGCCCTTGTTTCCCATTCAATATCTCAGTCACCTGATGTTTCCACATCTTTGGTTATTCCCCTTGCGCTTCTATCAAGGAAAAATTATTGCCTTGGTAGTTGCACGTCTCCCTCTGTCGACGTCAACACATCTATTCCAGAGGATAGATCTAGAGGTCCTTGTATCCTGGTTTCATCCACCTCATTTATGAGTTCCTTGGACCACTTGAAAGGAGTCCTTAGTTCCTTTCGGGTTGGTTGTGTCTCATGTGATCGACTTCAACTCTATGATCGCACCATTGAGATTCGTATAGGGCCTTGGTTCCTTCCTTATTTGGTCGAAGGCCCTAGTTGTCACCCGACTCTAGCACATTGGTGAGTCTATTTTGGGACCCATATAGGTGCATGTCCCTTGTGATTTCCCAACTGCATTGGTGACAGTGTTCGGAAGCCCCTCAGTGTCATGCTTCTGTGTATCTACAGTACTTGATGCTGTTTATTTTACCTCAGAGATTCTGACTCTTATTCATTGAGTCCATACATATGTGTACACCTCCATATTCAGTAGAGCATCGGTTGTTGTGATATTGCATTCTATGAGAATGCCATTGTTCCTATGTACTAGTTCTTCATATTAGTATTTGTATTCAGCCTTTCATTGAGCCCCCCATTATGTACTATTAGTTGTATCTATGTATTGATCGACTCCCATTGTTTGAGCCTTGATCCCCATTTTTATATTGAGACATTGTTACGAGCATGGGTATGCCCTCCTCATCCATATACATGTCTGAGATTATATGTACCTCATACATTTTTGAGAATAAATACAAACCAAAATCCACTGCAGTTCGAATGAGGAAACTCCACTCCTCCGCGGTCCTCTCCAGTCTCTCCACCGTTGTCACCATTTTCCCTTGATCCTATGATGTATATCGACCATACGATGAGCTCCTGCCCTCGCACATCTGGGGGCAATATGTTAACACAAAAAATGTTCACCTAGATCTCTATGGTCTAAACCATAATCATACATCATATTCCCACCATTATTTCCTCGATTTTGACCTTCACAACTAAAATTCCACCAAATATGGTGCAAAACATTATTATTCCTTCCCCATAAATGAAGGGAAGTTGAGCACTTATTGTGATTTATCCCCACTCTCTCCAAAAAGGACAAAAAACCCTAAAAATGAGAATGGGTCAAAAACCATAGATAAATACCATGCACAAAAAAATACCATGGGTAAAAAATTGTTGGACCATCCTATTAATACATTGTGAAGGTCTCCCCGAAAAGACTTTTTGTCAACTTTTGAACTTTTGTCATCCATTCATTCACTTTTGAACCGTTCGCCATTATCATCACATTTTTTCGTATCATTCCCACGGTGTATATTGAGCTTGCTCCATACCCATTTGAATCATTCCCCCTATTTGACAACCACTAGTGGAGTATACTGAAGACCCAAACCCTAGATCCGCAGGACCATTTCCTCGGACGGCTGCAGTGGCTTACTTCAAAGAAAGATATGCCCATTGTTGGTATTTGTTGTTAGTTAGAAAATAAAATAAAAAATTATAAAAAATATTTTTCATCTTGCTTATTGTCAGTTATTATTGTAAGTCGAGGTTGAAAGACACTTCACACCATTGAACTCCACCCTATGATCTGGTTGATCTAGGGTAGGTCCTTTTGCACGTGGCAGGGGAGAAATCCCCACTACAACACAAGAGGAATCTGCCCATGCTCAGATTGAGGCTATCAAGGCCACTAGATTTATTTAAAAAATCTAGCACATCTTCCAACAGGTCCATGACATTTTGGAAAAATCTCATACCAAGTACAAGCAACGACATGGCCAACATCGGGTTCCACAAAAGTTCCAAGTGGGTGATAAGGTTTGGTTACATTTGCAAAAAGAGAGGCTAACATGACCCATCAAAAGCTTCATCCACTTTTATATGGTTCATACACCATCAACAATACAGTCAGTCAGAATTCCTTTGAATTAACCATTCCTTTATTCCTTGGGCTACACCTACTATTTAATGTGAAGCTCTTTCGCCCATATTTTCCACCATCACTGGACACATTGAAGGTGGCAGAACAATTAACACATACAAATCTTGAACTTGACTACATGGAACATCCTACCACTGATCAGATTATGGACATATAGGTTAATGGCACTTGCCAACAGAAGACCCAACTATATCGGGTTGCGAAAGCAACACAACTACTCCACCAAGGCAAGTGGCTCACTAGGAGTCAAATTTAGCAGAGTTTTTCACATTTGATGGGGGCACTCAATGCAATGGAGACCATTATTTCATAAGGGGGGAGGACTGATAGAGATGGATATGGTGGCCACCCACCTATTCCACTGGCTCAAAACATTTTTCTATTTTGGCAATTTTCTAGTAGTTTTTCTACGATTTTTTTGGTCTTGAACTTTCGGGGCCGTTTTGATGCCCTAATTTTTTTGTTGGGACTGTAGTGGACCAAAATATAGCCGTAGGCTTTTGTTTGATCTTTATCCATTATTGTACTCCTTGGCTAGATATTTCCAACGGTCTATCGTGCGCCCCAAACAGAGATCGTATGCAAAGGTTATGACCCTTGGAAGTTGATTGCTCATTTAACCACCTTGGGGCCACAAACGTTATTATGATTCATCTCATAGGGTTAGGTTTTTTATTTTTTAGGTTTCTTTCCCTCATGCTTGTGATAAATAAGTCCTTTTGGCCTCGTTTTGTATTCAGCTTGACATGGATGAGCATAGTCATCACATCTCTTCTCATATATAAACTACCACCATTCAAGTTGTTTTATTTTACAACTTGTTCTATTTCTTTCGTTTAATCGAATTTTTGTTTTATGTATCAGTGTGTTCCTTGCAATATATCTTTGTATGTGGTTCTATATCAGTTCCTTCGTTTTGTTCTCACATAAATCCAGATAAAAAATATTTTCTGCTAAATTTTCTACACATAAATTTATGATACTTCACAAAATGACACATATGCAAAAGCTCTATCACATAAATTTCTTCAATCTTTCTCTCAAATGACAAAATTGCAATAAACTTACAACATAAATATTTGCATTTCTTTAATTTCAAATTAAAATTAAAGAATTGAAATTCACTTCGACTAAATTTCTATAAGCATATAAATTTACGACACTTAACAGAATGACAGAAATGCAATAGCTTTACCACATAAATTTCTTCGATTCTTTTCTCAAATGACAAGAATTCAAGATAATTATGGTTGAACATTCTTACAAACTCGTACTTAGATTTTAATTATTTTTAACTAAATTTGATGTAGCAATTTGTGACACCAAATGTGAATGATAGAAATGCAAGAGCTTTATCATGGAAATTTCTTGGATTTATTTAATTTTGAATGATATAAATGTGAAAAAATTGAAAAATGTGACAAAAAATACTCATGACAAAAAACCATGCTACAAATTACAAGACATTTGGACTATAGAAGGAGAGAATGGAATAAACAACTATAGAACTAGAACAATAGCCTTGATGCCAAAAATTGAAGGGAAACACGAACATTGAATGGACTGACCATTGTAATCGCATTCTTTCAAGCGCCATGAGACACAGCGGGTCATCATCCACCACCAAAACCATCATGCCTTCTAGAGAAAAATCAAGCCTCCTCATTGCGGTCTCCTCCCTTTTAATTACATTTTTCGATGGTCGTGCTCACCCAAAATCAAACTTCTATATGGACAAGACATATCATTAATGGAGGCCATTGTCTTTTTTTTTCAGTCGAAAAAACGCAGTTCCTTGGTATTCAATTGAATAAAAAAGAACCTTGTACATCGTCAGTCAGCATAGAGATCCCCTCAAAGAGGCCATTATCACTAAGACTAACAAAGGCAAAGCAGCCAAGTCTTTGTTATTATTATCCCTGCCACAGGCAAGTAACTCGCTGACCATATATTAATTTATGTTTACTAAAAAATTGTTTTGCTATTTAACAAAGTTAAACTTTATACTTTATTTGATATATATTTTTAATATTTATTAAAACTATTTTTTAACATTTCATTGGTTTACGTCTTATTGTGAAATCATTACATTGGAAGTTACGGCACTATATTATTTAATAAACAATTTTTACATGCCTTATTGTGAAATCATTGCATCTAAAGTTACAGCACTATGTTATTTAATACTATCAAGCCTCAGTCCCAATTGTATTATGATTTAATGGTTATTAAATACATTTTCATAAAAAAAATCATTCCACATTAAATGCAACATTAGTTCGAATAGCCACGTGGTCTTTTTAGCATTTTTTTACTTCTGCCTTTGTTTATTTTTTTTTTCATAAAAAAGATCTTATATATGATATATATAAAAAAGGTATCACCAGGTATTTACAAATTTATCAAACTGTCCAAAACAAGCCCATATCGGTAATAACACCTACAATACAAAAGGTGTCTGAAATCTATCCAACAACCCCCGATCCCATAAGACTGTGTCAGCACCAAACGGATATCCAGTCATGGCATATAATGTAAATAACATTTCATAATACACCACATGATTTGAATGCCCCCCATGAACCATAAGATATAGCATTCTTATGCATTCATTCAAACAAGCGCAAAACACTAAAAAGAACCAAAAAAGGTAAATGCAGATGGATCACGTCCATCTCCACGGGCCACCAAAAAATGTCCAACCGACCCCACTAAAGCCTGTTTAGATAATAGATCGGCATCATAATTAATCTCCCGATATATATGCTGAATGCTGATCTCCACAAAATGACTCTTCCGCCTTTGTTTATATGTCCAAGATACATCGTGAAGTAATACGCTTAATGTTTCAAAGTTATAATAGAGATATTATAAAATTTAACTATTTAATATGATATTGATTTAGCAAATATTTATATTTTTTATATATAAAATGATTAGTAGATTGTACAATTTTTTTATTAAATGGTAATGAAGTATTTTAATCATATTTATAACTATATTAATTATAACTATCATAATTAATAGATTTTTTTAAAGGTTTAATACTTAATGAAATTAAATCATATAAACACTTCAAATATTATTTGTTTGATTATAAAGCTTGAAATACAACTTTAAGCAAATTCAAAAACATTTAAATGTTATAGGTAATATATAATTTTCGCAAAGGTATATTAAAGGGTGGCTTAAAGCTTGAGTGGGAACAAACAAATATTAGAGTTGAAATTATTTAAATCAAATCATTATAAAATGGGCTTTGGAAAATGTTCACGTGATGTCATTGAAACTCAACTATTGGCTAGAGAAATCTAAAATGCTGATGAAAGTTTTTATGGTTGTTTTTTAGTCACATTTACAGGGAACTAAACCAGATGGCAGATGAGCTCTCAAAGCTGGAGCTTGGGGCTATGGATGGCAGAATACAGTTCTCTCTTCACGATGCTAGCTCGATCATCAGATCTGGCCATGTTCGTTTCTTCTTGATTTTGTCTTCTGAATTGTGGTACAGTCTGGAGTTTTGGGTTAGTCTTTTTGTTGAGGTATCGTTTGGTCTTATCTGCTGATTTTGAAGTGTTATTTTTCTGCAAAGACTGTTCTTGCTTTATTCTCTTTAAGCTAGGCTATCAGCATTCCCAAGTTTTTTGCCCGTTGTTTTTTTGTGGATTGAGTAGACATTTGAGGCTTTGTATGATATGTATTAGGAGGAAACAACTTTTATAATACAAAGTTGTCATTTTATTTTGGAAACAAAAAAAAGTTTCACATCTCTTAACTTTATCATGTTAAAGATGTATATCACTTTCATATATTATAATGATGAGCTTTAGGCATATGAAAAGGTGTTTCACTAGTTTATACTAGTTTCAATAAATTATTTAGATGCTATTTGGAATATCAAGGATACAGATATGAGCAAATATTAAATTATATTTATGTATGCTATTTTTTATCTATGTGTAAAATATTCAAAAAATGTTTTTCTTATATTTGAGGAGAATATTTTTAGTAAATTTATTAATATAAACTAATGCATTTTATTTAAGGATTCAAATTAAAGATATATTAACAAGAAACCAATCCAATACCTAACATCATTAATAACAATAAATGATTTCTTATGAACATTGTAAACATAATTTTATAGATAAAATATAATTATAATTATCGGTAATGTAATTGGCTCATGTAATAAGAGTCTTAATTTACGATCATTTCACTCGCACAAAACCTGGCAGGGGAAGTGACGGCCACCAGTTGCCACGTGATTGCCTGTAGGCATATCCTGCTTGTCAGCAACAAACAAGGAAGAACCTTACTCGCCCTTCGAGGTTCATAATTGGTAGGTCACGATAAACTGTTAGGTTGTAGGCCATGTCTTTGTGGTTGAGGATGCATTGTACCTTCTCTATTTCAATTGGATATCTCCTCACGTGCATTGGAAAAGCTATGATAAATCTAATATAGAGTTTCTTTTAGTACATTTTCTTTCCTTCTGTTCTCAGTGACATAATAATTGACATAAGTCGATATAAGCATTAAAAGACAAATGTTGAAATAGACATACCTATAGACAACATACCAAATTGTTATAAAAAATTTCTACATCAGGAAAATAAATCTTTCGAATATTCCATTAAACATTTGGTATAATGCATTTAAAGTTTGGAAAAAAACACCATTTAAAAATCGAGAGAACAAATAATTAATTTGGCATAATGCATTTAAAGTTTGGAAGTAAACATTATTTAAAAATCGAGAAAACAAAATAAATAATTGAATGACAATTGTAATAATTAATGAGAAAGGTTAGGTGCATTTCAAAAAAAGAATTCAATTTTTATTTTTAGTTTGATAAATTATAGCAAATCCTTATAAAATCAATTAGTTTGTAATTTTAAATCAATAAAATAAAAGATAAATAATTTTATAAGTAATTAAAAACTATTATTTAAAAAAACCTAACATTAAAAATATTCAACATCCAAATAATATTATTTGAAAAGGTACTAAAAGACAAGCTTCCGTTCATTACTTAATGCACTTCTATCCTCTTTGTAAAACCTTTGGCGAGCGACCAATCAAGTTGACAAAACTTTATAAACTTCAAATAACAATAATAACAAAAAAATATTAATTAACTATATATATATGTATATATATAATTTTGCAAATATATTTGGTAATGTGATAATGAGTAATGAAAACTAACTATATTTGAGTTTCCTATTAGTCCTTATTTTGTTTGTAAAAATATTATTATTATTATTTATTAATAAAATCTATTTTATATAAAGTGTATCATAGTAGAAATATTGATCATATATATATATATAACAACTATTTTTCATGATAATGGACAACTCATCCACTACCGTTAGTCCAGGTAAATCATAGTTATGTGAATATTGAGCTAAGGCATGGGATTCAAAATAGACATTTTCGGCTATAATGCCAATACAAATGTTTTTTTCTCAAATTCAAAAGGGCTATTGACTAAATTAAATTCAAAAAGACCATAGGCTATTCCTAAATTAATACATTTATTTTAATAATCTATGTATTACTTGTGTTTAATATTTTGAAATGCAATATGACTATTTATATTAAATTGCTTCTACTCTTTTGAAGTGTAATTAAAGCACCTTGTTAAATTAAGTGGGCACTATGTAATTAGGCTATCCATATTACATTGTCTTTATTGTTTTGAAATGTAATGTAGCTATCCCCAAACTAAGCGGCATGGACTAGCTACTACGTAGCACTTGTTATTATTTACGACAAAGAATCTCTCGATCGTTAAATAGGTTGAAGAATGCCAAGCTTTTAGACAAGTGGAAATGAAACTAGTATTCAACTTTGCAACATATTTTACAATATTATTCCCTTTAAAGTTCACATAATTCACGTATTGTTCTTGATGATAAACAAGTGTCTAAGCTCTAAGTTACTAAGCTAGTACACATAAACACATATTGTTCTCAATGATAAACAAGTGTCTAAGCTAGTACACATAACACATATTCAATGATAAACAAGTGTCTAAGCTCTAAGTTACTTGATTCATGTTTGTGTTTGTGTTGAAATTCGATGAAAATGAAATTTGATGAAATTTTCAAGAAAAAAACTTTAAAAAAGAAAATACAAGTCCAATAAACAACTCAAAGTTGAGCCTTCTATTTATATATAGAGAGAGAGAAGAAATAAGTTACAAACTTGTTGGGGGTGACATAATCTCGAGGGTTTCGGAATACATTTTACCATAGATGCTGAATCAGGGACTGGTTTGGAGATTTGTTCAACGTAATTCTCTAGGTTTCATTGTTTCATGGCGGTGATCGCTTGGGTTAGCAGACGATTTGCTGCTAGGCGGTTTTCTCTTTAGCTGTGTGCGTTTTCACGTGGTTTGGTACGTGATTTTTGCCTTGGTTTTAGGGTTTGTGGTTGTGGTTTGGCTTTTTTAGTGGGGTTCTGTCTGCTTCGGGGTTCTTTATGGAGGATCTGGAGGCTGTAGATTACTCCAGTGACAGGATGGCAAGCGATGATATTTGGGCAGTGACCGGTGGCGGTTCATTGCCGTCTCCTTTGCAGCCAGGGAATTTGTT
>LPNX010574659.1:274695-287775 GCA_001517045.1 Pseudotsuga menziesii | reverse complement strand
ACTTATGAAGCCATGGACCCCTCTTTTTGATGCCAGCAAGGAGAGGGTGGACATAAGTCCTATTTGGGTGAAACTTCCAGCTCTTCCCCTTCACTTCTGGGATTTATATGATTTCAGAAGGATTGGTGATATACTTGGTTCTTTTCTGGAAGCGGACCTATCTTATCTTGAAACAAAGGAAAAGAAAGTGGCTCGAATCTTGGTGAATTTGAACATCAGGGAGGGGTTAGCAGAGTCTATTATTTTGGAGTGGGGGATGGATCCTATTACACAGATCCTGGATTACGAAAATGTTCCATTTAGGTGTCGACGGTGCCATGTTTATGGGCATCCGACGGTTTCTTGTAAAATGCAGGTGAAATCACATATGGGTACTCGCAGGAATGGTGTTCGGGATGTTTTTTATAAACCCTCTGAGATGCCGAATGAGGGTTTTGGTCCTTCTCAGTCCTCAGCGGAAGATTTGGACAGTGATTTTCCTGCTGTCGAACAGATTATTCCTGTTTCTGGGGTGGTCGCAGAATTTATGGATCAGCTGGTGCGGTCCNCATATTATTTCTAACATTCGACAGCTCCTCCTTCGTTTTGATTCTTTTTCCTGCCATCATGTATACAGGGAAATTAACCAGGAAGCGGACACAGCTTCTAAGGAAGGGCAGACACAGCTTCTAAGGAAGGGCTCAGGTTGGATATGGGTACTTGGCTGGTGACAGAAACTAATGAAGGCAATGTTCAGTCATATTTTCACAGGCCTTTCTTTGATATTGATTGAGTTGACAGTCTCTATATATGGTCTTTATATAGCTGTGGGTTGATATATCTATGAACTCTGTAAATATATGGAAACTCTGTTTTGCTCGAGTTTTTTTACTGGAAACTATTTGTTATATACTATTTTCATGATGGCAGTTTTATATATCAGTGGGCACTGGAAGGGCTCAGGTTGGATATGGGTATTTGGCTGGTGACAGAAATCAATGAAGGCAATGTTTAGATTTTCACAGGCCTTTCTTTGATATTGATCGGTTTACAGTCTCTATATATATTTTATATAGCTGTGGGTTGATATATCTATGAACTCTGTAAATATATGGAAACTTTGTTTTGCTCGAGTTTATACTGGAAACTATATGTTATATACTATTTTCATGATGGCAGTTTTATATATCAGTGGGCAACAGTTTTGTTCGTATGTACAGACTGACTTGGGGTCTCATTTTTGTTATCTCAGACAGCAACATCCGTGTTGTCAGTATAGGTTGACAATTTACAGCGGTATACTCTGGGATATTTGCTCATTATGCCGGATGACTGTGGGTACTGAATTTTGCAGTATTACGGATTACTCAGTGGTTTTTGACCGATGTGTTATGGATTACACAGTGGTTATTGGAAGTATATTTCGGAATTAATTTCTGTTGGATCGATGTGTTACTGGTTACGGACTGATCATTCCTATGATTTTTCGCTGGCAGTTAACAATTTGAATGTCATGATAATCTATATCTTTTTGGATACAAAAGCATAGTGATTGCTTTTTTGCATTTTTGTTTAAAAGAAGACTGGATAGTCTATCTCTTGGCTCCATTTTTTTGGACTTTGGAATTCACCTGCATGTGAATATACTGAATGTAATTTTGATCTCGAAAGATGAATAAAAATTACGCTTTTTTTTCTTGGAAAAAAAAAAGTTACAAACTTGTTGAGAAGTCCAATAAACACCTCAGAGTTGAGCCTTTTATTTATATATATATATATATATATATATATATATATAGAAGAAATAAGTTACAAACTTGTTGAGAGGTCATCTGTTGACTTCTAAAGCTCTTCAAAATGGGATTTAGAGGTTAGTTTATAACAAAACTAGTTTTAATATAAAATGCAAGGATAATGAAAATTCCAAGTTTTAAGTACCTAACTTTGGTGGGTAACAAAATTCAAAATGTTCACATGAAAAAACACTTCTTGTAAAACAAAAAAACGGTATTTGGAAAAAAAGTTTGGAAAGCAGAAGAGGATAATATATTAGAAGATGATGGAGACTCAATGATTGGTATAGGCATTTTTGGTCCATGTTATTTATTGACCACTTATGACTCTTCTTGGTTGGCTTGAAACATAAACCAAAAAACCTATACTTAGTGCAAATTCTCCAACATCTTCTAATTTTGACTATGAATTCTTAGTGAATTCAAGATAATGTATTCCTAAGATGTACCTTAGTCTTACATCATAGTGAATTAGAATCTCATCAATTGGAAAAGAAACCAAAACATAGAATATACACCACACCTTTTTAGATAAAAGCTCCCAAACAAAAGGGGTGTTCTCAATATTCAAATAAGACTATAGATCCAACACCCTTAATTGTCACTTAATTTTTTTTGTTGCACCCGGTTATTGTCATTGGGATTTAGAATGCATATCCATATTCCCATCCCTATTGACAACATCAATCCAAACTTGGATAATTCCATTACAAACCTACAATGGAGTGAACTGTATCTTACATTGGAAACATTATTAAAAAAATGCATTGCCTACTTAAGATTCAAATAGGAAACCATCAACATCCTTGCAATCTATGAAGGGTGGAGTGTGTTATGATCCCTTGTAGATCTTCATAAAGAGCTCACAAACTATATATTCAAGGAAAACCTTATACATCATGAATCAAAACCCTTGAGGCAGGGAAATACCATACAATTAGTCATTTATTCAATGATTAACACTTGTTCACTTGTCTCTTAAAGGAAGCAACTTCCCAATAAACTAGGATTAAATGCATGATTAATAACGAGGACTTAATCCTTATATATAGCATGGTAACAAACCTTAACCGTAACCAAATTTTAACTACCTAGTGGGAATTCTTTAATGAGGATACATTACATTTTTTTTTCGAAGAAAAAAAACTTATATTCAATATTTCAAGTTGAAATCAAAATATACATGAATTGTGTCCTTGGACACTCCAAGAGTAAAAGGTCTATGTTTCTCGCAAAAAACAAAGTAAAAGCATAACCATCACACTTATTTACTGAATACCTTATTGCAATATTTTAAAAGGCATAGACTTTTTTATGTTTGTCTTGTATGAAAAAACAAGCTTAAAAGCATACATCCATGACATAAATAGTCAATAATTTCTAAGCTAATAGGCTTCGGTCTTTAAACCTAATGATCTCTATAATACATACCGAAACTTCACTGGAAGAGGGACTTCCTTAGGTGTTTCTTCTTCTTGAAGTATACCCTCCTACATGTATATTGCTTCCTTTAAAAGTTTGTTTACCTTCTCATTTAATTCGATAAAAATATGAAAGAATTGAACTTCCAAAAATAATTATGATCTCAATAACTATGTCCATGATGGGATTCAACATCATATTCTCTATTTTGTTTTTCCCTTTTCCAAATCAAAGATGAGTTTTGAGTCCCGCAATATCTGTATTGTGCAATCCTTATTTTTGAGCCAATGTTGAGCAAGAGCTACAGAGCATGGAATGCAACTACGTTGATTGTTCCTTCCCCATGTTGGTATTTAACAAATATAAAATGTCTTTAATTTAAGAATAGAGTCTCCCTTACTCCACATTATCCTAGAGATCTTTGACATAATCCATTAAAGTACGCCCAAGCAACATATTTATTTAGTTATTGACTTTTCACAACTCTTGTCTTCTTTACCTTCATCGAATACCATACTCTTTCATAAGTGAATATTATTGATGGAATACTTAAATAGGGGGGTTTATTTACCTTGGAAAATCATCTCAATCTAGCCACAACACGCATACAACAAAACAAGGTAAATCCACATGTTATTTATCAAATTTGTCCTCAAACCAACCTTTAAAACTTAGCTAACAAGGAGTACCTAGAGAAATTTCCTTTTCCCTTGCCAACTTTAGAGATTCACTCCAAGTTTATCTTGAATATGGGATTTTTAATAATAAGTGATATGTCATTCCATCACTGATTTTGCACATTATCCACCTACTTGGACCCTACTAAGCCTTCTTTTAACAATTTTCCCCAGTCAGAATTTTAACTAACTATGCCAACAATAAGGAAATCCTTGTTTATAATGGGTTGTTCATCTTCATGTACATTTCCATGACCACTTCATAGTTTCTCCTACTTCTTCCTCCATCAAAGGCTCTACAAGCCTAATTTTTTCTAAGAACCATCTATGGCTCCTCAACGATCCTAGCTCTATCTCCTTTCCCAACTTTCTATGCCAACCATTTTCTAACCAAAGGAAAATCTCTCAACAATGCCTTTTGGATAATTTATTCTTCATTATGTGTCTTTAGTTAATTTCTTACCCAATCCTCCACAAACCTCAGATCCATGTATTTCATTGTCATTACTTTTCCCCATATCCCATCATTGAGCAACAGCCCCCAAAGAATTTAAGCTAGCAAGACTTCCCCAAAATAATGTATATTTTTCTGGCCCCACCTCCAACCTTTTGGCCTTACTTGTTTTCTCTATTTAGCCAAAGGGAGCCCTGAATTCTCTCTTCCTCGCCTAAAGAAAATTGAAGCATTTTATTCTTATTTTTTCCAAAATACCTCTAGGGATGTCAAGGAATGATATATAGTAAACTAGAATGCACTCCAAAATAAATTTGAGCAGCATCAACCTACCTCTTATAAATATCCATTTGTAACACCAAATTTATCGCCTTACCTTCAATTATGTCATATAGCACGGGCCACACTTTAAATTTATAATCATTGGGTCTTAGATAGAAACCTATAAATTTGAGCCCATTGTTAAGAGGAATGGTAGAATAGGGTGAGTGACACTTGTAAACTAATTCCCCATTGGCCCCATCCCTTTTTGATGTAAATACACTACAACAAAACCCTATGATTAGTTCCCTTTTTGGAGCCTAGTCTCCTTTTCAGGGTATTTTTATTCATTATTACGAAAATGTGACTCTTTTTTTATGGGATGCACTTTTTCTTGACATTGTCAGCGCCTTGTTGCAAAAGTTGGCGCTAATTAACATCAACTTTAGATCCTAGTGTGGCTGCCTCTTTAGTTCCAGGAATAACACCTAGTTTAGCTCCCTCTTTAGCATCAAGATTAACACTAGGTATAGTGCCCAATTTTGATCCCTTTTGGGTGCCAAGAGTAGCACCAAGTTTAGCACCAAGTTTTTCTCCCAAAATATTGCCTTGGTTTGCTCTTGGATTGGCTCCCCAAAGAATGCATAATTTTGTTGCTAGAATTGCACCTAGTACAACAAATGAGTTAATTAATATATTCTTAGAGGCTACATGTTACAAGGGCAAGAGGTTATATAGATTTTGAAGGGTTACACGGGTTAGGTTATTTAATTTACAATTTAAAAGTTACGGATTAGGTTTATATGGATCATAGGGCTATAAATCATAAATGTGAGGGGTTATAGGAGTTAAGGGTTTAGTGTTACAGGTTAACGGTGATAGCAATTTGTGAATAATAGCTAAAGTGTCTAGGTGTCAAATGAATTATGGTTATAGTTCTCAGGGATTAAGGATTAAGGATTATAGGTTTAAGGGATATTGGGGAATCAAGAGTAAACACTGTACCCTAAATGATGACAAATACAATTACTTAAGACCCATTAGTAGTGCTCACGACAATGATGATGATGTAGGAAAATTATGGCACCTAAGATGTCGATTGTAATGATGACGATGAGGAAAATGATTGCTATAGCACTATTTGACACTCAATGACCTTAATGGCATTCAAATGTCCCGAATGGCATATGAGTGACCCTAGCAAAATCCAAGTGTCCTTGACAACATCCAGATGTCCCTATTGACACTCCAAATGCCCCTGATGCTAAGATGGATGACATCATCACCACTCCATTCCCTTTTCCTACTCAAATAACACTCAAAAAGTATTTTTTTCCATCTACACGCACCTTCTTTGATGTACAAGGTGCGTACATGCAACTTTCTCTTCTATAGGGTGTGTGTACCTTGAAATCTATGGAAAATATAAAATATGAGAATTTCATGCCCTTGACTAGTTTCTAAGGTATAAAATAATACACTCGTGAGAGAGTAGGGGCAATCATCCTGATATACACTCATGTTGGAGAAATCATTCCTTGTTTTGTGAGATTTTATGGTTCCCATATCCGTAAAAAACCGATGTTTATGAGTACCATCACTTCCCTTGAGTGTTGAGGTCCATTGTAGCAGAAGCGTATAATATTTATTTGATAAAAATATCAATGTTTGAAATAAGAATTGTTAAATAAAAATGGAATGATGAATAAAAGTACAAACGAGACCTTTAAATATGTATATTTGTGCCTTTTCAAATGAAAAGGCATGTCTTTTAGTTTAATAATATTATTATTTTATTTATTGATTTATTATTATTAATATTATAATTAATTAATTTATTTTATGATTCTTCTCTTAGTATTATTATTATGTATTAA
Organism: Pseudotsuga menziesii; assembly: GCA_001517045.1. Classification (NCBI taxonomy): domain Eukaryota; kingdom Viridiplantae; phylum Streptophyta; class Pinopsida; order Pinales; family Pinaceae; genus Pseudotsuga; species Pseudotsuga menziesii. Next base: position 281,312 of record LPNX010574659.1, on the reverse strand, counting down.
CATAGACTATGTAGATTTATATACATAACATTTCCCACCCCTCGAATTGCTTTGTCCTGAAAGCATGGGCAATGTCGTGTGTTGTTGAAGAAAGTTCTATTTTTCCCAAGATGAGTCCTCTTTTGCTAAGTTATTCCATTTATTAAGATATTCTTTAATAGTTCTTGAGTGGAGTTTTACTTCTTTAATGGCGAGTATACCCTCAGGTTTTAGGATAATCCTTCCTTTTTCATCCAGCATAGGAAGTTTGACTTGTGTTGTTTGATGTTGTCCCAACACCCTCTTGAGGCTTGATACATGTAACACATTATGGATGTGGCTATTGTTCAATAACTATATCCCATATACTACTTGACCAATTTTTTGTTAACTTGACATGGCCCATAAAATTTAGGATCCAATTTGTTCTTGGATTGTAGCTTGAGGGACAATTGTTTGCAGGGATGCGGTCTTAAAAAAACCAATAACCTTCTTCGAACTCTCTTTCGAATCTATGTTAATCTACTTGTTGTTTTATTTGATTGCAAGAATTTGCTAGATTCTCTTTTAGCAGATGAATGGTATTTTGTTATTCCCCTAATTGAATTTTTACTACAAGCACCTTAGATCTAAACAATGCAAAGTCCTTCCACTTTAATGGTTGATGTCCATAAAGGCTTGGAAGGGAATTATTTCAGCTAAAGTGTGGTAAGTAGAATTGTACCACTATTCTGCTAGATGTAGCCATTAGAACCATTTGTCTTGCTTCTCTATTACAAAACAACGAAGGTAATTTTCCAATCATTTATTTACTATTAATGTTTATCCATATGTTTGAGGGTGATATGTCGAACTCATATAAAGAGATATCCCTGTTGGTTTGCACAATTCTTTCCAAAAGTTACCCTTGAATTTTGCATCCCTGTCACTGATAATGACCTTCAAAAAGCAATGTATTTTATAAATATTCTTGCAAAATACCTCAGTTATTTGTTTAGTTAAATTTGTTTTCCTTACCCATAAAATGACCATACTTAGAAATTCTATCAACCACGACAAATTTGTTATCCTTTCCATCATACATTGGTAATCCTTCAATGAATCCATTGAAATTTAATCCCACTTTTGGTTAGGAATGTGTAGAGGATGAAGTAATCCTAGTGACATAACATTTTCTCTTTTATTTATTTGACAAGCATCTCATTAAGAGACATACCTTTAAATGTCCTTATACATTCCCCTGCAATAGAAAGACAATCTTACATTGTAGTAAGTTTTGAAGAATCCTACATGTCTTGTAGCTAGAGAGTCACGTGATTCCCTTAACACTTTTAATTTAAATTTGATATTGAATTTAAATAGATTCTCCCTTTGTACCCCAAAATTCCATTTATCCATTCAAATTTCAGATTTTGTCCCAAATTAGTAATGGTGGAAGAATATTTGGGATCTTTGGCATATTCCCCTCATATTTTATCTAGCTGGTCAGGAATTACCATTGATGTTACATATGATGTTACCTATTCATCCTTACATGATAATGCATTGGCAATTACATTGTCCTTCCCTTTTGTGTGCAATATCTCCATATTGAAGGTGGACATTTTCTCTATCCATTTTTGTTGCTCCATAGACAATGTTTTTTGTTGAAGTAGATACTGGAGACTATTGTGGTTAGTACGTATGAGGAATTTATTGTCCAAGAGATATTGATGCCATTTAGATAATGCATGCATAATAGGAAGCATGCCCTTATCAAATGTAGATTTTAAGCTTTCCCTCTTGTGAGATTCCAACTTTTAAAGGCTATCAGATGGTCTCCTTGCATTGACATTGCACCTATTACAAAATGTAAACCATCACATTCCACCACAAAAGGTTTTGTGAAATTGGGAGTTTCTAACATAGGTGTGGAATGACATAACCTTCTCCAAGATTTCAAAACATTATTTTGCCTTGTTATTCCATTGAAAAGAACTCTTCTTGAGTAAGTTTGATAGTGGTGTTGTTACGTTTGCATAGTTCTTGATGAACCTTCTGTAATACCATGTTAAACCTAGAAATCCTCTTAATTTGAATATGTTATTCGGCTTTTCCCATTCCATGATTTTTTTGATCTAGTTGTTTGGATCTACTTTGGCCCCTTCTTTGGACATGACATGCTCAAGGTATTCTACCTCTTTCTTACCAAAGTTACACTTTGAATTTTTTTCATAAAACTAATTTTCTTCTAACATGGATAGTACTTGTTATAGGTGTTTAAGATGATCTTTCCAAGTTTTACTATATATCAGGATGTCATAAAAAAATACTAACACAAACTTCCTAAAATAAGGTAAGGAGATCTCATTCATAGTCGCCTGAAAATTAGCAGGGGAATTCGTTAAACCAAATGGTATCACTTTAAATTCAAAATGACCTTTGTGAGTTTGGGAATAAGTCTTTTTTAATCTCACTCAGATTTAATAGTAACCTGACCATAAGTATAGCTTTGAAAAATATTTGGCCCCATGAAGTTCATCAAACATTTCATATATTAATGGAATAGGAAACTTGTTCTTGATTGTTATTTTGTTAAGACCTTGATAATTTACTCATATTTTGAAAGATCCATCTTTCTTTTGCACTAGCACTACCAGGGATGCACACAAACTTCTACTTCTTGTGATAGTACCACATCTTAATAGATCTTGAATCAACCTTTCTATTTCCATTTTGTGGTGATGCAAATATTTGCAATGTTAATGTTAACAGGTGTTGAGTTTGGATTTACCTCAATTATGTGTTCAAATCATCTTTTTGTAAACAAATTCATTGGTAGGTATGAAAACACCTTCTCATATTTTTGGATTACCCCTTGGATATAAGGTTGTTGTGAGTATCTTGATTTTGATGTTGATATCTCCATTTGATGACATTGGGCGACATAGGTAGGTGCTCCTTTTTGGATTAGTTTTTCCATTTGTCTTAAAGATATAATTTGGGTAGGAGGTGGTTGGAACCCATATAATTTAGATTTTCTTCCTTCCCACTTGATTGTAATAAATTTCTCATGATGATTTGCAAAGTATGTGCCTAATGTTTGTAGCCATTGGTTATCAAAACAATGTCTACTCTTCCTAGTAGCACTGTGTAAATTCTAGACTCCAAGTTATAATCTTCTATTTGTAGTTTGATTTTGTGACAATTCTTGACACCATCAATTTTCTTCCCACTGTCTACCATAGCCCTTATATTCATGATTGGAGATATGAACAATTTATTTTTTGGCCACATTTACATCTAGGGAATTATGGGTGCTCCTTGTGTCTCTAAGTACGGTGGCATTTTTTTTACATGCCCTTTAAATATATTGTTTGTGGTTGAGCGATGCATGTTAATGCAACCAAGGATATCTTGGCCATTTCCTCCACCAACTCTGTATTCATGTCCTTACTTTCCCCATTATTTCCTTCCTCGTTGGAGTCACTATCTGGTGTGTTTGGTTCCTCATTGTTGCACTTATGCCATGGCGACGATTTTTATCTTTATTTTGTTATTTATTTCCCTCCTTTACATGAGGTGGTATGTATATTTCCACCTTGTTCGTGGAATATTTATATGGGTTATCATTAGCATACCTATTTGATCTATCGAACCTTGTGAATGATGACCTATTCACCTTATTTTTTCGTTTAATTAAATTTGTTGCATGTCTAGCATATTCAATAGTTTTAGGATTCCACAATTTTAGTTCACTATGGATGTAGTCCTTCAACCCACATATGTACATATTAGTAATCTCTCATCTATGAATCCAATCTTCCTTATTTCCAAAACCTCCCATTCATGAGTGTAATCAGCATTTACATTCCCCTTTTGCTTAAGATGGAAAAATTTTGGTGTAAAGTTCATCATCATCTTCATCATGAAATATCTTTAACAATGTTGTGGTGAATTTTTGTCAATAGAATGAACGAGCATCACACTTTTTGGACCACCATAGGAAACAATCATAAGCTTCGCCTTCTAAGTTATTAGGAGTCGTCACTATTTTTTCTTGTTCACCAAGTGGAGTATTTTATTCAAAGATACCTTCAATTTTGTTAGCATACACAATTGCCCCTATAATATCTTTGTCATCATATTTTTGTAATTTGTTCGGGTACACAGGGTACTCCCAAAAGACCGAACACCTTGAGCAACCGCTTCACACAAATAGATCACAGATCAACACACTGATGTTTGTCACGTGGTTAAAACCCTCGAGAGGGAAACAGTCCACGGCCCCAGCCAAATAGCTACTTGGAGCAATTTATTATGCAAAAGAAAGAAAGTTACATGAGCTTCTCATAATCGATCAACTAGCCAAGGACCCTCTATGCTCTTTAAATAGAGATCATAGACCAATCGGGTGTTAAGCCACAGATCAATGGTAGGTATGATCTAAGAGAAGTTGAACCTTCGGATCACTCTATGTCTAGAACATATCGTGACCGTCGGATTAGAATATTTACAAATGCATACTAATGAAACACACTTTTACCTGACGGATATATTACACAAGTTGATCTTAACTAACTCCTGAGTGTCTAAATATCCTAACATCCCCCCTTAAGAACAAATTGGGATAGGATTGAAGGATTTACAAAAGTGACACTATTAGGAGAAGGAAGGAGGCATTAGAGCCTATTCCCCCTTAAGGACACATTCATGAACTCTTAACATAGACCGAAGTTTAGAAAACTTCGCTTCTGTAAGAGACTTGGTGAAGATGTCTGCAACTTGATCATCTGTAGGGCAATAGAGAACTTCAATAACACTATCATGAACGAGATTTCCGATGAAGTGCATGTGTAGCTCAATGTGTTTGCTGCGCTGATGTAGAACTGGATCTTTGGCAAGCTTGATGGCACTTTGATTGTCGCACCAAAGTGGAGTAGGTTGCTGCTGCTCGAATCCAAACTCTGAAAGGATCTGTCGAAGCCATAAAGCTTCCTGGCTAGCATTAACTGCGGCTCGATATTCTGCTTCTACTGAAGAAAGAGCAAGAGCTTGTTGTTTCTTACAAGCCCAAGTGGCAGGTCCAGATCCTAGACTGAAAACATAACCTGCAGTAGACTTTCGATCATCAGGATCACCGGCCCAATCTGAATCAGTGAAACCAACCAACAAAGGTTTCCCCCCTGTACTGTAATGAATCCCAAACTGAATTGTACCTCAAATATATCGAATTATTCTTTTTGCTGCTTTCCAGTGACTTTCATGAGGAGTTTGCATATAACGGGAAACATGACCAATGGCAAAGGAAAGGTCAGGACGAGAATGAGTCAAGTATAAAAGAATACCAACAAGTCGACGATACAAGGTGGCATCTACTTCAGGGGAAGTACAAGTGGCAGAAAGTTTGACTCCAGACTGGAAGGGAGAAGGGGTTGGTTTACGATCTTCCATGTGGAAGCGACGAAGAAGGTCACAAGCATACTTAGACTGGGAAAGAAAGATTCCTTCTTTAGTTTGCGATACTTGGAGACCAAGAAAATAATGCAAATGTCCTAAGTCTGACATTTCAAAATTTTGCTTAAGATGGATTTCACATGGGGTATAAGTTTAGGGTCACTACCAGTAAGGATAAGATCATCAACATAGAGAACAAGTATGATGAGATGGTTTCCTACTTTCTTGGTATAGACATTGGGGTCAGAATGGCATCTAGAAAAACCAGTGTCAAGGAGAAAGCTATCCATTTTGGCATACCAAGCTCTAGGAGCTTGCTTAAGGCCATATAAGGATTTCTTAAGGAGACAAACAAGGCTAGAGTTATTCTGAACATATCCAGGAGGTTGTTCCATGTAAATTTCCTCATATAAATCACCATGTAAGAAGACAGACTTGACATCCATTTGATGGACTTCTCGGTTATGTAAGGCTGCAAGGGAAAGAACAAGGCGGATGGAGTTCGTTTTTGCTACAGGGGCAAAGGTTTCATTGTAGTCAATCCCTTCAACTTGGGAAAAACCTTTGGCAACTAACCTTTCCTTAAGTCTTTCAACACTTCCATTTGATGCATACTTAGTTATGTAGACCCATTTACATCTGACAATTTTCCTTCCTTTTGGAAGAGGAACAAGATCCCAAGTATCGTTCGCCATTAAGCAACGATATTCTTCATCCATAGCTGCATCCCAATCTGGATTTCCTGAATCTACTGCAAAAGTTTCTAGATCATGATTCTCGAAAACTTGAGCCAAAAGAGAAGAGGCTCGATGAAACTAAGAACGTGTTCGAAGTTGATCTTTAGGATCACCGGCAAGATCACCAGCTGCTTCACATGTTGAACGGACCCATCGAGGAAGTATTGGTGCTGGTGCAATTGGAGGAACATGAGCAGGCAGAGGTGGATTTTCATCTTCACTGTCATCATCAGAAACTGGAGTTGGAAACCTGTCAAGGAAGTTGGAAGAAGAAGAAGAAGGCACAATCGCTGAATCAGGCTTGCAGGCCAAAGATGGCACACCCGCCAAGTTAGGCTTGCAGGCCAAGAGATTTTCATCAAATTTAACATCTCTTCTAATGATTATATCATGTGAATGGGGCTAAAGAAGTCTATAACCTTTTACATTTTCAGAATATCCAACAAATATGCACTTTTCACTTTT
>LPNX010574659.1:205605-274345 GCA_001517045.1 Pseudotsuga menziesii | reverse complement strand
GAACATGTTAAATACTTCGCTCTTAAGTTTTAGGAAATAAACCCAAGTGCGTCTGGAGTAGTCATCAATGAAAGTTAAGAAATATTTGAAACCAGAAAATGGTGCAAATGGAAGAGGACCACACAAGTCACTATGCACAAGCTCCAAAGGAACCGAGGCGTGCTAAGATGCATGTTTGTCAAAATTGTCTCTATGATGTTTTTCGAGTACACAACTGGAACAAACACCATCTTTGCAAGATACCATCGGAAGACTAGTCACCATATTGTCTTTACATAGTTGTTGCAATGAATGATAATTTAAGTGACCAAATCACTCATGCCAAAGTTTGCTCAAGTTATCAATATGAGCAACAAAAACTGAAGAAAAATGTGATGACCCATAGTTGTTAAATTTGTACAACCTGGTAATATCATTAACACTTCCAATAGCAAGGACATTTTAAGGATTTTTAAAATCCTTGATTACAACTTGGTGAGGTGTAAACGTTACAGTTTTACCTTCACCTGAATGAGTAATTTGATAGACTGATAACAAATTGCAGAAAATTTTTGGAACACATAGTACATCACTGAAATGACCATTTTCTACTGGAACTGTTCCAAATCCTACAACACTTAGAGATCTATCATCACCAACAAATATTTGTTTGCTGTTACATTCATGCATAGTAGAAAATATGGCTTGATCGTTAGCCATATGATAAGATGCTCCAGAATCAATAAGCCATTCATTTGAAGTAGAAGAAGAAGATGCAGTATAAGAGTAACCAAAAGCACAAAGTGCATGTCCATGAGAGTTAGATTCTGAAGATGAATCTATGCTGATGTGGTGCTTCTTCATTGCTGCTTCCAAGGTTGCCATCTTCTTGAAACACTTAGATTCATCATGATTATCTTTCCCACAAAAATTGCAATGACGCTCAGTCTTCTTTCCTTTTTGCTTGGATCCTTTGTCATTTTTTAAAGGAGCTGATTGAGACGGTTTGAGACCCTTGTTGTTTGGCTTATTATTACGAAAATTCTATTTCTTGGGAGGCTTCGAATTTTCTTTCTGTTGGGACAATAAGGCTTTCCCAGATGTATCTGCATTGTTAATTATTCCAAGATGAATGAGCTTATCTTGCTCTCTAATTAAGGAATCACAAAAAGATTCAAGACTAGGCTCTTGATAGCTAGCTGCAGTCAAGGATTCTTTCATGGAGTAGAATATAGATACAAAAACATAATATGCAGGTCCAAGTTTGGAAAGAATATGATAAATACATTGTTTGTCTTCTTTCTTAATCTTGCATTTTGCACATAAGAGTCTAAGAGTTTTATACTTAGATAAATAGTCTTGAATGCATGAGAAATCATTTGGATTCAAGGAAAGCAACTCATTCTCAAGTTGATGACCCCGAATTTCATTGTGTTTACCAAACACAGATTCCAATTTTTCCCAAGCTTTATCAGGTTCATCAATTCCAGATATGTGGAATCGCAAATCAGTAGAGATTGACACCCCAATCAATCCACGAGCTTCATCACTTCTATTTGCCCATTTAATTTTCTTATCATCATCAGTGGGTTATGTTTCTTTCCCTGAGGTTATCCTTAAAATTCCCCTACTTCGTAGAACATCCTCCATACGAGATTTCCATGAGAAATAGTTAGAACTTGTAAGTATAATATCATAAGGGGCCGCCATAACATAAAATAATGGCTGAAAAAATAGAAACTAACTATCTGGTTGCAAAGAGCTCGAAAAAATATGTGGTTTTAGAAAAAAAGGCACTGAAAACTGATTCTGGATGATGAAGTTATGCTTGATCAAAGAAAATGTTGAAGATGTCCCCAATAGTGACGCGGTAGATATTAACTTGACCAACTAAAAAAAAGAACCCCCCTCTTCCCAAGATCAACCTTTGACAATCTCTTTACAATAAAGTTGCTTTGAAGTGAATCACTTTTGTAGAATAAGTGAGGTTCACTTTTACAATAATGTTACTTTTAAATAGTGCGGCAATAAATTAAAAGACTTAAGTGACTCACTTTTTATTTTATTTTATTTATGTGAAATGCACTTTTACAATAAAGTAACTTGAAAATAAAAATTGCATGCACTAAAAAGTAGCTTAATAAGACTTGAACTCAAGACCTTTTAAGGAATAAAGCAACTTTGGACCAAGTGAGCTAAGTTTAAAAGGTACGTAAAAGAATGGAAAGAGGAAGGTTTTTTTTATTATTTTACTCTTCTCTCTCGTTCTCCGTGCTTGCCTTTTTTTTTCCTGCGAATCACAAAAAAAAACGAAAAACAAAAACAAAAAAAACTTTTTTTTTCACACAATGGGGTTAGATCTTGGTTAGCTTACCCGGAAAGTCTAAGTTTTCAAGTTTTCTCGTTGTTTCTGATTTGTCGTGATCGCACAAGGTGCATGGCAAAGAGCATACGTAGCCAAAAAGACAAGAAAACAACTTTTCCTTACTGTTTCTGATTCACCGCGATCGCGTAAGGTGCACGGAAAAGAGCAGACGCAGTCAGGGAAGGCAACAGTCTGAGACTAAAACAAAAAAGATCTAATAATAAAACTGATAAGATATGAGAGATTTAAAAAAAACAAATCCATCACTGTAACATTATACCTTCAGATTTGTTGAAATGGGTGTTTCTGGAACAATCGGAAACAATTTTCGATGAAACGAAAACTACTTCCCAATGGAAATGGAGCTTCAGACGCAATGGAACAGCTCCCACAAGTAAAAGATGCATAGAAAATCCAAAACCAGAAACCCTTTCAAAGTTTCGGCAACACCGGTTCCAGATCTAGATCAAAATCTAAAGCGGCTCTTTATAAAAGCTATGATACCATGTTCGGGTACACAGGGTACTCCCAAAAGACTGAACACCTTGAGCAACCGCTTCACACAAATAGATCACAGATAAACACACCGATGTTTGTCACGTGGTTAAAACCCTCGAGAGGGAAATAGTCCACAACCCCAGCCAAATAGCTACTTGGAGCAATTTATTATGCAAAAGAAAGAAAGTTACATGAGCTTCTAATAATCGATCAACTAGCCAAGGACCCTCTATGCTCTTTAAATAGAGATCATAGACCAATCGAGTGTTAAGCCATGGATTAATGGTAGGTATGATCTAAGAGAAGTTGAACTGTCAGATCACTATATGTCTAGAACATATCATGATCGTCGGATTAGAATATTTACAAATGCATACTAATGCATACTAAAGAAACACACTTTTACCTAACGGATATATTACACAAGTTGATCTTAACTAACTCCTAAGTGTCTAAATATCCTAACATAATTCCTTTTTAATTTTGTGGTAATCTATATCATGAAATTTTGAGTTACTAGTATTTCCTAAGAGAGATATTGTTAATTCTTCTATTCGATTCTTCTCTTTCTGGGAATGGAGAATACTAAGGTGTTAGTTAACCCAATTTTTTATGTTCATTTTAAACTTGTTGTTGATTGAAACATTTGCAGCCTCTCTTTCATCCTCTCTTTATATTATGTATTGAATTCACATCAAATAATTTACTTCTTGCAATGCAATTGTATGATATTTTCCTTGTTTGGATAATAATTCTTTTAATTCTCGTGTTTGTGTGTTCAAACTACTCTCAATGCCTTATATAAAAGACTTCATGAACACCTTTATTTATTCCTTACGGTTAAATAATTCTTTATTTATGTCATCATTGGTTACAAATTTCTTCTTTCCTGATTCCATTTGAATCTTTGAATTTGTAGTTGACTGTATGGATTACATAGATTTATGGAAGTATAGACAATGTTGTACAAAATGTATGTATTGTATGTACTTGCATGGACATATGAACATGTGTAGAATTGTACAAATGTATTGATTGTACTAAGCTATATAGATGTATGGTGTGTACAGAATCCTCACATCCTTAATATATTCCTGCAAATTAGCAAGCTTTGATACCACGAGCATTATCCCTCACAATTGATAGGAAGTCTAATTCCTATCACTTTGAAATAGACACTTGAGACATAGGAGGAAAACTGTTTCCACCTCCAAATGAAATTCCTTAGACAAGTTGAGAGCCATCCCTAGTATTGAATTGATCCCATTAACATCGACAAACACCACTTCAAACTTCACTATGTCCCTCAAGCGTACCATAGATGGAAAGATATAACGAGATGAAATCATGTAGGGAAATGATGCCGAGGGTGTACGAATTAAGTGCCATAAATGTTGAAGCCATCTAGGGAACATCATGGCCATGTATCACACCTTTCTCATGCATAGTTCAAGGTTTATATAATTAAATGAATAAACATTAAACTTATATCACCCTTTTCTCATGTTGTTGTATAAGGGATAAATGAAATCCTCCGCCTTCTCCATGCACTATGGGATCCACTTCTGCTGTAGCAGACCATTGTGTTTCAACATTGTTCCATTGTTTAAAAGGGAGGTTTCATTAACTAGTCTATCGACCAAGATATTATTGTGTCGACAAATATGCTAATAAGAAAGACTCCATCCTAGTAAGAGTACAATTTTATATCATTTGTGGCAAGAAGAAACCATTACAGAGTTGTTTAATGATAAGGAGTGAATCCCCCAAAATCATTAATCGATATATTTCCAATGACGATCATCTCCAATCCAAAATATAAATCATAAATCTTGGTGAAGTTATTGCACCAAGAGTAGCAAGATGCTCTGTAGCCCAGTATGGGGGAGATGTTGTCACGTAACATAACGTAACGTTATGTAATGTTACCAAATATAAAAGTAATTAAAAAAATTATGTTGACTCATAAAATAAATTATTAAAAAAATAAAAATTAATTAAAAAATCCATGTCAGCTCATAGAAAAGAAAAAAGAAATGAAAACCAACATAGATATATCTTAAACCCAAATCTATCAAGCACCAAGAGGGATAAAATTTCTTGAGGTGTAATTTTTTTATAGAGATGTAAAAAATTTAAGATAAAAAAATTACACAAGAAATCAGATCCTCTTGGTGCTTGATAGATCCGAGTTTAAGATGGATCTATGCTAGTTGGTAGTAAATCCAAGACCCCAGGAGAAATGAATCACTTATTTTCCTCTAGGGTCGAAGAGAACCCTCCCACTCAACCCATCATACCTTCCACCCATATTAGATTATACAATGTATATTTATATACATAACATCGATGCATCCTTATTGGCCTCTTCAAATGCCAAATCTACTCTACCAAATCAATGTAAGGTAGTTGGATTCATTTTCCATAATCACAATGATGATGATGATGACTATGATGATATATTACGATGATAATGATGTCGATGATGACGATAATGTTAATGTTAATGGCTACGGCGATGACGATGATGAAGATGAGGATGATAATTACTAATTAAGACCCATCCATAGTGCTTAAAATATGCTAATGGTGCTTGCATTCCCACTTAGAGGCCAAATCTCCTTAATGAAATTCATGTAAGGTAGTTGGATTCCTTTTTCATCGTCACAATGACGATGACAATAACTATGATGATATATGATGATGACGAAGATGATAAGGACTATGCTCAATGAATGATGTTGGTGATGATGATGATGTTTGTTGGGTTCTAATACTTATTATAATGACCATGTGTGATGATTCTTATAGTTAAACATATAACAAAATTAACAATGGGACAAAACACAATCACACATAGTACACATAAATTACCCTTGAAACCCCTCTACCATGAAAAATCAACAAAGCAACGATTTTTACCACTCATCTATTAACAATGCTCTTTACCAATGTTTACAACATCTATTTACAAGATCGCTACAATTCAAGCATGAATTCACTACTCTTGTATGAATTATTTTTCCTTCACACATAAATAACCATTTCCATTACATCATATTTATAGATGCAACACATGCACTAGCTCGTGGTACCTGATTTTGTTACAACTAAGTGCTCATTAATGGCAATCCATAACTTCCTAAATTTATGGTACAACTAAGTGCTTGTTATGTTACAGTCAACTTGACTGAGTCAACCATAGTCAATTTCCTATCGAACATCTCATTGTCCAAGTGTTCATCAAATCCATGCCTACTTTCTGCTCATCGATTTCCCCATCGAGCAATCATGGTCGACGACTAATCGACTATGATAGTCAGATGGTCAACCATACTTCTATTGTCTGTCGAATTCAATTCCAATTGACTTGTACCAATCAACTATCAACTTTGATTGTCGATTTACATGCAAATAATATAACATATCCAACATTCTGCCACTTGTTGTCTTGTTTGCACACATAAAAGATTTCAGACCTTCAGTTCACTTAAGCAGGGCTAACAATCCCATTGGTTCTCTACACCAAGTAAACTTTTCAGTGCTCACAGACTTGGTCAATGAGTCTGCAATGTTCTTCATCGTGTCTACCTTTTCCAACAACAATTTATGGTTTTCTGCCATGCCTCTCACAAAGTGATACTACACATCAATATGCTTTGTCTTTGAATGGTATGTGGGGTTCTTTACCAAGAATATTGCACTTTGACTATCACGATCCAACCTAACAACTTGTTGTTTAAACCCAACCTTTGAACACAATCTCTACAACCAAATCACCTCTTTTCTTGCGTGAGTGGCTACCATGTATTCAACCTCAGTATTTGACAGTGAAATTACTAGCTGCCTCCTACTCGTACAATATACCGCTCCACCAAATAACTTAAAAACATATCCATTGGTTGACCATCCATGGTTGAGATCTCTAGCCCAGTCGGATTTGCCAAAGCCATGAACATATTTTTTTCTTGTTAGTTTTAGATTTTCCTTGGTAGGAAATTGCATAATCTATTGTTCCACACAAATACCTAAAAACTCGCTTGAATGTAGTCCAGTGCTCCTTTCCAGGTGTCAACATGTATACGTTCAATACTCCCATCGCATGGGAAATATCAAGACATTGAACACATACCATTGCATACAACAGAGTACCTATAACACTAGCATAAGGCACATGTGTCATGTACTCTATTTCTTCATTTTTCTCAGGACATTGTTTAGCAGATAACTTAACTCCTACATGAGTAGGTACCTTTACTGGTTTGCACTCCTACATGTTGAAATGTTTCAAAACTGTCTCAACATATTTACTCTAACTTAACCAGAGTATTATCCCATGGGGTGTAGAATAGATGGTAAATGGGTGTGCTATTAAGGCACTCCTTGTGTTAGGTCACTAGTTTGAAAAATCCGTCGGTACTAGCTTACAAAAAAAAACTTAACTAGAGCCTTATATCTGTTCAATCTCTCTTTGTTTCAATTCCAAGAATGAAATGAGTTGCACCGATATCCTTCATGTCGAACTTGGAGGACAGTTGCAGTTTCACCTCCTTGATTAGATCCATGTTAATTTCTACCAACAAAATGTCGTTGACATACAAAATTACATTTATAAAATTATCACCGACTTTATTGCCATACACAAGGTGATCAACCTAGCTTCTCACAAACTCCACCTGTCGGATATACATATCAAATTTTTGGTACCACATCTCGAGTGATTGATTTAAACCATAAAGAGACTTCTTGAAGTTGCATACTATCTTTCCTTCTCCTTTCACAGTGAATCCTTTAGGCTACTTCATATAAACTTTTTCTTCAATATCACCATGAAGAAATGACATCTTACATCCATTTGTTTTATCTTAAGATCAAATTTTGCAGCTAAATACACTAGCAAACTTATGGAAAATAACTTTGCATTAGGAGGAAAAATCTCACCAAAGTCGACTCCATCAACTTGGGAATATCCTTTTGCTACAAGTCAAGCCTTTTACTTCTCGAACTGTCTAACTACATTCATATTTTTCTTAAATATCCAATTACTACCAATGGGTTTCCTTCCATTTGGTAATGCGACTAGATCCCGTGTTTTATTCTTCCTTAAGGACTCCATTTCTTCTTCCATGGCCCTTTTCCAGAGTTTCCCCTCTGTGAATTTGATCACTTCCTTTACCATCTTGGGATCATCTTAAATGGAAGATAATGCAAAAGTAGAGTGAAAATCAAGTGTATTATACCATTTGGGTTATTTCTTTGCTCGACGAGACTTCCTAAGGATTGAAGTTTGTTGTTCCACATCTTGGTCAGATTAATTTGACTTGTTTGAATCCAGGTTTCTGTTGTTCATTTCAAACTTATTTTTTGGTACATTTTCTCTTCTAACCTCTTCAACCCTAGAAGTACCTTTGAATTATTTGAAGATCACATATCGGCTATAAATTGCCTTCCTTGTCACCAGATTTCCTGACTTATACCCTTTGACTCCATCCTTATACCCAATGAAGATGCATTTCTCAAACTTGTTGTTGAGTTTGCTTCTTTTCTCTTTTTGTACATGCACAAAGACATCAAACCCAAAGACTCTGAGATGTGCAAGAGAAGGATTCTTAAAAAACATGGCTCATATGGAGTCTTGTCATCCATAGTCATCAACAATAACCTATTCACCATGTAACATGCCATGTCACCTATGCATTAGAGGAAATTTCAACTCAAAATGGGCCTCCTAAGGAAAATTAATAAAATAATATTTATTAATTTTGGAGAAAGAAAAGAAAAAACTACTTTTTTGTTCGTATTTTCGACATATCTCCTTATGTTTTTACTCAAATTTCGATCGGTAGAGCTTGTTGGATGCAGAATTAAATTCCGCATCCAATGAGTACCCACTTGTCATATTTTTGGAGAGCCACGCTACCCCAAAAACAAGAAATACCTAAAAAAATGTGATGATGACATCATCATCACATTTTTTTAGGTATTTCTTGTTTTTTTGGATAGCGGGGCCCACCAAAAGTATTCCTAGTGGGTACTCGTTGGACGTGGAATTTAATTCCGTATCCAACGAGCTCTCCCAATCGAAATTTGATTAAAAGCACAGGGAGATATGTCGAAAATACGAACAAAAAAAAGTAGTATTGTTTATGATACCTATCCCCAAATTTATATTAAAAATTTGTTTAAGAGGTGCTCCCTTTTTGAATTTTAAAGCATTTTGATTGGCTAATACATGATGACATGGAATTTGTATTATTTTTGGAAGGCCCATTTTAAATTGAAATTTCCTCTAATGTCTGCCCATATCTTATGTTGTACCTACACCATTGAGCATGCTCCTTTCTTTCTCCATCAACGTTCTATTCATTTTTTCAGCAACTCTATTCTATTGAGGTGTCTATGGAGTTGTCTTTTCTTTAGATATACCGTGTTGTCTATAAAACTGGCCAAACACCTTACTTCATAATTCTCCTCCGTTATTAGTTTTCAACACCTTGATTTTTCTGCGTGTTTAATTTTGTACAAGAGCTTTGAACTCTTGAAACTTCTCAAAGATCTTGTATTTCTTGCTCTTAAAATACAACCATGTAATTTTGGTGTAATTTTAGAGAAATCATCTATGAAAGAGATGTAATACTATGATCCTCCTAGTGATGGGACTTGTACTGGTCCAAACACATCACTATGTATTAACTCTATTATTTCCTTGGCCCTAGTAATGCGGATGAGAATCTTACACGACTCTGTTTACCATAAATGCAATGTTCATAGAAGTCTACTTCTTCTGAACAGTCAGGGAGATCTTTGAGCATACCTATATTTTTCATAACATGAAGTCCTTTCTGACCAACGTATCCCATCCACTAATGCGAAAACATGGTCGAGTCAAGTACTAGACATAAATATTTATTGCTGGATTAAGGAAATACTGCAGTTGCACATCCATTGGTGTTTGTTCTTCATAATAACTTATACAGTGTTCAAGTCCAAACTCCCTTCATCAGTACCATCACTCCTCACATAATCTTGTGTGTATCTTTCTCAAATGCAAACTACATACCTACATTCCCCATATTATTGACATATATAAGGTTTCAATCCAAACTAGGCTATGCAACACACCTAGAATACTTCCTCTCCTTCCATCTTTTAATATCAGTTGAACTTTACTTGTATGACAATCCTAGTTAGTGAATCATATCCTAGAAGAAAGTCACCACTATCAAACTTCTCATATTCACAGAGTCATTCTTTACGTGGTATCATATGAAATGATCCACCAGAGTCAATCAACCAAGAATCATGATCAGACTGTGTACTTGTCCAAGTCAAATACTGATCTCCTTTATGTTTAGTGAAAGGTTTACTTCTAGTCGACTATTATTCCTAATATCTGTTGCTCTTCTTGACTCCCATTGACTTAAAGTCTCACTTATAATACTCGACCTTTCTGCATTGCCAACATTTTCTCATTGTTAGACCAAGGGATTTATAACTAGTCTTAGTTCTACCCCTCGACTTTGATCTTCTACTGGAGGATTTACCTTTTCCTCTGTTGATTGATCGACCTCTCACCATCAATGCATCATGGGTTGCACCTTCCATTTTCTTTCATCTCATATGATATAAAAATAGAG
Organism: Pseudotsuga menziesii; assembly: GCA_001517045.1. NCBI lineage: Eukaryota > Viridiplantae > Streptophyta > Pinopsida > Pinales > Pinaceae > Pseudotsuga > Pseudotsuga menziesii. Next base: position 263,866 of record LPNX010574659.1, on the reverse strand, counting down.
ATGCAACCAAATCATCAATATTCAATGTGGTATTATTGCTTCCAATAGCCATGACCAGGCTATCCCATGAGTCTAAAAAAGAAAACAATATATTGATACATTTCTCCTCCTTGGTAATTTTAATATCCACGAACAACAACTGACTAATCGTAGTGTTAAAAGCATTCAAGTTCTATGTAACCAGGTGTCCCTCGTCCATCCTTAGAATATATAGTCTCTTCCAAAAAAAAAATGGTTAACTAGATATTTTGGCTGGTACAGGTTCCCCAACTTTCCCCATTGTTTCTTTCCGGCGTATTCCTCTGAGACATTTAGCAATTCAAAATGTACTAAACAAATTTAGAATGTACTTCTTGATTCCCTGTGAATTTTTTGTTAATACTTATTTGACATACCTGTCATAGTGGTTCAGGGGTCGGCAATAACCCACTGTTCTAGATCCCCAAGGAGATCCTCAATTTTCAACTTCCAAATCTCATAATTATACCCATTAAGCTTTTCAATTTCTATCCTTGAACTGTTGACAATTCTTATCTATGAATCACTTGTCTTAAAACTCCCACCGAACCTAAGTATTCTACATATCCAAGACCAACCCAACCCTCAACAATAAAGGTGTCTTGTTGAAAGGATAACTTTGAACCAACATTCAAGCAAAGATTAAAAATAACACATGAGACCCATCAAGACGAGCATATGGGAAGGATATCTAATAGACTGTATTCATTAATTAGGGTTCCTTTTACATATACATTAATGGCATGTTATACATTATGACATTTATGGGGCTTGAAGGGTCCCCTCAACATATCCCCCACCCTAAAACTCTTCTTCATCTCGAAGAGAACAAAAAGATAAGCAACAACATCCTAGGTCTCCGCTCCTACCGAAGTAGTCCTTACTATGCATCAACCATGCATATTGTTATGTATAGGCAACTTAGTCACAACGATCACCAACTTGATAGGGAGATACACATAGAATACCCTCCCTCCCATGCCTTGTTACTCTTCAGCCTGTGTATTCAATCTAGTACCTGTGTATGTGTATCCCGTGAGTCTCCAGTACTAGCTCACCCCAACCCTACACAATACTCCATGGTGTGAGCGTATTACCTTATGCACTCTGCTAACCTACCATTTCTCTTCCTTCTATCTTCTGAGATCACAACCCAAGGATTTCTTTGCAATTCAACACCCAGGGGCTCAATTAGTTAAGTTGTTCTCGTGTAATCATCTTGTCATTAAGCTCATTTTGTGTGTTTGTCTGATGTATCTTGCTTGAATGTTATCTTCTTCTATCATTGTAGTGAGGATTTAGAATTCTTGCAACATGATTATGCCACTAGTACAAAATGAGGAATTAGTGACTACGTGACTAAAAAATATAGTCGCCACTGTTTTTTCAAGTGATTTACTACTAAATATGAACAATTTTAAGTGACCCAACTATAAACGACTAATTTAGTCACGAGTTAACAAATATGACTAGATAATAAGTGGCATAGTTAAAAATGACTAACGTAAATGATCGATTTAGTCACGAAATAAAAAATGACTAGCTACAAGAATATGAGTTAGTCATTTATGTTAGTCATTTTTAATTGTGTCACTCCTACGATATTGGAAAATTGTAATTGTGATAGTGAAGTGTTACAATTTAGTAAATTTTGTAAATTGTCTACCTTCTATCTCCGACCATGTTAGGTTAACAATTCCGAATCCAAAATAGAATTTGTGGGGCTAGGAATATCTAGTGTTTTTCCCAAGTGGGGATAATGTTAGGGTTTTGTGGATTATTGCAGATGATGTGCTTTAGTTCATATTGCTTTCCAGATATAATATTGGGATCACAAATCCCAGATGATATATATGTTGGAAAACCCTTTTTCTGTAATGGTTCCATACACCTCGATCTTTAGATATCCAACAAAGCAATTGCACGAAATTGCTCTTGACCATCTTTATCCCTGCTGCACCATTGAAGCAAACCGTTAAGCGCCAAAGAGAAATGACTAGGTGCCTACAATTACGAATTAGGTAGAACCAATACCTTATCGATACCCAAAAGCATAATAGCTAGTTGTTGATATTTCAATGTGAGAGTCCCGAGTCCCATACTGAGGTGCTTCTAACTTCAATATAGCTATCATGATCTGTGACCATTGAACTAGTTGCACCAGTCAACGCAGCTTCACCATGCTAAGATCCTTTAAACGTTGTAGCAGTTGATCCATTAATTGAACCAATGGAAGCACCAAAAACAATATTTTAACAAATCGAAGACTCAATTATAAACTTGAGTGTTGACCCATAACCAATCTTAGATCCATATGCAGTAAAGGTAGAGGCCCCATCTCGGAGTTTCAGCTAAATATTTTGATTCCTCCTCTTACAGGCCCGACCTCGCAGAATATGGTATGTATAATGCAGTGATGGCCTCTCCTTATCACTATCAAGTTAAACCTCCTTTCTGCATTGGTGTCCAGGTAAATTTTGCATATGATGTCACCACTCACCTAAGTCACGATGTGCACAACTCTTCTCCAACATCCTCGATCCAAGTTTATTATATATACTACGATGACAAAAATAACATTAAAAAAAATATTATATAATAATAAAACAAATGTTATATTTATATAAAACGCAATTTAACTATATTTTATATTAATCCTATTTTATTAAACTAAATAAGTTTTATAATAATTATTAAACCAAATATAATATAAAACAAATTAACATAATATATATAATAATAATAAAAATAAAACACATATATGAAAATATAATTTCTAAAACAAAAAACTATATGCAAATGCAACTCTCGACCCACCTTTGTTTGACGACATTCAGCGGCCGATTTTCCTGAACCCATGGAGATTTCATCCTCCAATTCCGTAGATGACTACTCAACCAACCCGTTGGTGCCGGATATTTTGTGTTGGCTAGAGGCAAGGAGGGTTTGGTGGGTTATGAGGGGCAAGTAGTGTGAATTGGGTGGCATTTTTTGTCATTTATTAGTCCAGCCTCGATACCCGTTGAAGAAATTGCGATGGATATTCACCATTGTTGAGGGTTTATAATTTGGGTATTTAATTGCCATCGCTGCTATGGATAAAACAACATTGGAGAGAACCTGGAGGCTCTAGAAGAGGTGGGACACAGAATCTATAGCTCTAGAATCAAAATCACCTTCTTCCCTTACAAAATCACAGGTAAGTTTCTTGGTTTACTGTGAAATTTTAACTTTTGCATGATAATATTGGTTATAATACTGAAGTGTAGGTAGCTAGGTTAAAATGACAGGTAAATTTTTTGGTTTACTGTGAAATTTTAACTTTTGCATGATAATATTGGTTATAATACTGAAGCTTAGGTAGGTAGGTTAAAATCGCATGTAATTTTCTTGGTTTAATGTGAAATTTTAACTTTTGCATGAAAATATTGGTTATAATATTGAAGCATAGGTAGGTAGGTTAAGGTAGGTAGGCAGTTTTTTTTTTTAAATGCTGAAGTGAAGGTAGTGTAATGCCATTCCATCCCGGAACAAGTTAACAAATGTAAATGGCATGCAACTCTGTTTCCTGATCTTCTCTTCAATCCTCAATCACATTCGTCTTGTGTTGCATTCATATGTTTCAGTTCTTATTCCCATTCGTAGTGTTACCAGACCAATCTCAACTAGTCCTTACAGAATGGTCTGAACAAGTCCTTACTAGTCTAATTCAAACCATAGGAGTTCAATGGTCCATAGAAACCATCAAATTCCCTTTCATGAGATGTTGCATATATGTTTCCTTTAATTTTAGTGCCCGCTACCCATAATTTGTCTCTTCATAACCCTTGCATAAACTAGCAGCTTGGTTCACTCACCTGGACTTAGAGCTTTGGATGGCATTGTTGAACATTTTGGGCAAGGTTGAATCCATCCAATAAAATGATGGTTTATTCCATTCCTACACTAATCTATCTCTGTGATGGATTATGTGAATGACTATCTCTCTCAGATGCAATGACTTATATATATACGTCTTTGGATGGATGTTGCTGACCCAAATAACCAACATAGAAACATGGGCTATCATTTACTTTAGGATGGATGGAAAACTTACTGTATATGTATATGTATGTCTTTGGATGGTATCTCCCCCTCGCTCAGCTCATTTAGTGGATATCCATTATCAATCAATAACCAATATTTCTCACTCTGTATCCCTTTTGCTCTCATCTTAATAATTAGATAGCCAATATTTTGCATTAAAGGAGGAGGAGTTTGTTCAATCCAGATCTAGTGATAGTATTCCTTAGGCTTGATGGTTATATGAATGTATACAATGGAATGGATACAACAATTGATTAATCTCCTTATGCCTTCAAATTTTTTATTCGATCCAATGGATGGCATGTTTACGCTCCATAGCTAGTTATAGCCTGTAGCTTGTGATAGAGGGGGTGGATTCCATAGCTAGTTAGAACATATAAAAATATTTACCTGGGTTGATGTTAGTATGTCAATCCCATGGTGCGTTCCGTCCCGAGTTTGTGTAGTGCATAGTGCATATGTTTTCCATTGAATGGGAAACATAAGAAACATGAAAATTCCTAAAATATGCTAAGTACCCATCCCTTTGTACATTAGTAGTTTAGGATGTTTTAATCCCCTGGTAATCAGTACGTCAACCATTGGATCTATGATGGGTCAACCCATCCTCTTTTGAGGATTATAGCCATACATCAGCCATCATATTATCTTTTTAGAAATGGTCTTCTCTATACCATTTTGCTATCTCAAGGGACCTTTGTCTTCCAATTTATTAACATTGATGTTTATTAGTTGTTTGCTCCTCTCAGACCCACAATATAATGCATTAATAGTTTATATAGCTCTCTCTTTGGTTTCATAATGAATCCAACATTGATGGTTCAGCTTGAATTGGACTAGACACCACAGTGAATACAACTGTATGACTTAGTTGGGTGTTTTAAAATTTAAAATGACTGTTTTAAAATTTAATTTAAAATGACTGTTTTATTTTCATTTATTTTGTGTTTTTTTGCCTGTTGGAAGCCTGTGGAGGCTGCCATCATGGCCTACATTCCTGTAGGCAGTCCCCTATGGCTTCCTACAGACATGTAGGAAACCCCATGTGGATGCCTACAGGACTGTAGGCCATGATGGCATCCAACATAGGCTGCCAAAAGGCGAAAAAACACACAAAAAAAATTAAAAATAAATTATTTATGTTTATTTTAAATTTTTTGTGTTTTTGGGCATTTTTGCAGTTAGTGGAGGCTTCCATCACGACCTACCATCTTGTAGGTTTCCCCGTGTATTCCTTTTTGTGTAGAGAGCTCTCATCCTATTGGCTAGATTTGATATGGTGCAAAATGAACATCCCTAACAACTCTTCCCTAGTTCCTTACACCTATATGGAAGGAAGTATTAACAAAGAAACCAAACAATATTTGAAGGCCTAGTTTTATAAGGATTGACCTCAGAATAGTCAGCAGACCAGAGATTGAGTCAAGGAAGCCCAAGGAACAATCATGGTTCAGTATAGCAGACTCAACAAACGTCACAACCTAGCTTAGCAGCCCAAAAAATATGTGTAAAAAGGTCACGACTTAGTCCAAACAGCTCACAGAGGTAACGTCGACTCTGTCCAAAAAGCCCACAGAGGTCATGGTTATGTCCAAAGAACCCACAGAGATCATGGTTATGTTAGACACAATGGAACACCTCAAATACTAGCAACCTCAAAGGTGGTCACAATTCAACAAAGTGGGAAGACAACCATGTCACCCACAAGACCAAGGTGTACCATTAAGGTGGGGAAATAATAGTTTTTGTCTTAGCTGCCTCAACAAATTTCTTTGCTGTAGCCATGTCTTGTTCAATTCTGTGCTTTGTCTTGGTCAAGCCACATCTAATGAGTATGGGTTTCATATTCCTTTCTAGAATGTGATGGGAATCCTTGGGGTTTTGTGTAACAATTTAAGGAGAAATCAAGGAAAATTGCATAGTTATGGATTTCATAATCCACCAGCCTCACCTACTAAACATAGCCTTTCAAATTGTCACCCTTATGCACATGCACTTCACTCCCTCTAAATCTAGATCTATCTGATTGTTATATTGTTGCATCAGAATTTGAGAATGATTTATGATTAATGTTGATCCTTTGCTTTTTTTCTCTACGAATTGTTTTTGATGCATTTCAATTAAAGACGAGATAGATAAAAAGAGTAGAAAGTTAGAATTAACATATCGGTTTCATAATTGAATGCAGGAAAATGAAGACGAGTCAACACCCAATTTTGATAGCTGTTGAATATCATGCATACGACGAGAGAATAACTGATGCGAAGAGCTTTCTTAAATATGCTTGTCCATGTAATGATTATTGTGGTTGGAAGATGAGAAAAAGATAAGTGATTTGTGAACATATGCTAAAATTTGTTCATATGGGGATTAGCCCTTTCCCTCAAAATTAGTATCTAGATAGGTTACAATTGCATAGTATGAGAGACGTAGAGGTGCCAAACATAAACGAAGGGGACACAAATGCAGATGGAGAGTTTGGAACCTTAGATGAAGGGATTGAAGTTGATAGAATGTTGAATGAGGGATTCAAGGAAGATTGGCAGAAGTTGATGGAGGATGCTTCAAAACCTGTGTATGGTACTTGCAAGTTCAGTCATTTAACAACAATCCTTGTACTTCTTAACTTGCAAACAGTGCATGGTTGGAAAAATGAGAGTGTTGACGATTTATTGGCATTTTTACATGAGTTGTTACCACCTAACTCCATATTTCCAACAAAATGGAGAGAATGTAAAGTGCAAATCAGTAAGCTAGGATTAGGGTACGAAACATCCACACATGTGTGAATGGTTGTCTTATTTCACAAAAATCTTGCAAGTGAGACGAAATGTCCTAAATGTAAAGAAGGAAGGTATAAACCAGGGTTGAAATCAAATTAATCTCTTAGAAAGGTTCTTAGGCACTTTCTTGTTGGAATATATTATATTCCTTGGAAGGTAATAATGTCTTTGTATTATGTCGGAAGTTGTCTACAATCTTATATAAAAGAGTAATACATTTAACCCATAGTTATATGGTGTTGTATTTGCTTGTGTAGAGTATTTGTCCATGGTATTGTATTAAGAGATGCTATTTTGGAGAATTATATTATCCCACATGCAATATGTGAGAGTAATTCCTCCTCATCTCTTAGTATATAATAGGGTCAAGTGAGTCTCTACATATCGTGTATTCTTGATGTAGTAGTGGTACTATTGTGACACTGTTGTACATCATCTATATTCTTTGGGGTATTTGTGCTTTGCTCTCTTGTAAGATTGGAGAAGACATTCTGGAGATAATAGAAGACTACCTTCCCGTGGATGTAACCCATTAGGGTGAACCACATATATCGGCGTTCTCTTGTCCTTTTCTTTTCATGTTCTTATCTTTTATGACATGTTGTTGGTTTCTTAGATATGCTAACTAGTTTAGCTTGACTCTACTATTCTAACATTTCCATTAATCCCATGGTTGCTTCGAATGTATAGATGTCGAGACATTGTCGAGCTTATGCAATGGCATGACCAAAATATGAGAACTGATGGAAAACAAGGATTTGTGTATGATTCTAAGATGCAGATGGAATTTGATAACAGATGGCCCGATTTCGCCCAAGATCCTCGTAATATGAGGCTTGGTTTAGCTCTAGATGGTGTGAACCCATTCTAAGATCAGAGTACTAAATGGTCAACTTAGCCAATGTTTTTAATAAACTATAACTTTCCTCCATGGTTAGCAACCAAACCATTCTTCTTGATGTTGTTATTAATTATAGGAGGAAATAAAATTGCGACTTCAGATACAATTGGTGTGTATTTAGATCCATTATTTGATGAGCTAACATAATTGTGGAAAGGAATTTAAGCAATTCAAATTTTAAGGGATGGTAATTCTATCCAATTCACTTTAAGAGCTTCTTTATTGTTTACAATACATGATATTCCTGCATATGGCACATTGACTAGTCTAAATGTTCATGGATACCATGGATGTCCAGCTTGCATCTTTAAGTCTTTTGTGATGCATCAAGTAGTTTGCGTAAGTGCATTTATTGTGGACATCGTGCCTACCATAAAATGGAGCATCCATATCGTAAAAGAAAGTCACGTTTCAATGGTCAAGAAGAGAATCGTGAAGAACCAATGACAATAACAAGTGATTACATTATTGAGAATGGAGAAAAAAGAATGCAGTTTATTAAGTATGCTAGCATTTGTGGTAGTAAAAATGATCCACTTAATTATAGTGGCGTAAAAAGATTGTGCATATTCTGTAAGTTGCCATACTTTAAGCATATATCCATTAGGCATGCTATTGACTTTATACAGACCGAGAAAAACATAGTTTTTTCTATTATAGAAACTTTTTTTGGTGCATATGATATAATATCATCACACCTAGACCTTTAAGAACTAAAGATTCGTCGAAATCTTTGGGTTGAAAAATGTGGTGATGGAAAATATAGAAAGCCTATTGCTTTTTATGTGCGGACAAAGGAACAACGTGCAGAGTTCTTAAAGTTGATGTCTCAGACTTGCTTTCCTACTGGATATTTAAGTAGTAATATTAGAAGCCAAATTGACAATAATAGCTTAAGAGGCCTCAAGACCCATGACTACCATGTCATAATCGAGAATATTTTACCTATTGTGGTCATATCAAGTTTGGAAAAGGGGTCAAGATTGGAAATTATAAGGTTGGGACTAATATTGAAGAGAATGAGTTTGCATGTGCTAGATCTTTCAAACTTTGATAATTTGAGGGAAGAGGTTGTTGAAGTCCTTTGCTTATTGGAACGAGAATTTCCACCAACAATATTCAATATTTCTATGCATATTCTTATGCATCTAGAAAATGAACTAGAGCATTGTGGCCCAATAAGAACGAGATGGATGTATCCTATAGAATGATATATGAAGCTTCTGAAAAAGTTTGTTCGTAATAAGGAAAAACTAGAAAGTAGCATGTATGAGGGATATTTAATGCAAGAAGCCATATGTTTTTACACAGAATATATGAAGGATTTTAGCAGTGTCAATCGACGTGTATGGCATGATGATGAAGACGAGAGAGTTGCAGGTGAAGTATTAGAATGAAATGGACATCGCTTCAAGCTATCAAATGAGGAAAGAATTTCGATACATGCCTATGTTCTTCAAAACACATCCACATTTTATAAGTGGAGCAGGTGTTTTTTTTACATCATAATTTATCTATTTAATTTCATCTAATATCCAAATTATTATCATTCTTACTATCATGTATGCTCATATTCTATGCAAAAATTACAAAGAAGAGATTCAAACAGAGGCTCATCCATCTAGAAAGCGTAGACTTCAGGATTCAAATATTGGAGGTGGTTCGACTTTTCCAAAATTTGATGATTGGATTGCCGATGCAATAAATTATGCACAACAACAAGGTCAAGATCCAGCGATCGAGGAAATTGATCTTTCACGACCTCCACATATATATGCTTATCGTTTTAGTGGGATGTGGGCATATGGTAGTCATTCAAGAGTGGAAGAAAATGACACAGGAAAGGAAAATTGTGATTATGTTGTTAGTGTTGAATTTCATCACGACATTGAAAAGAACTTCTATGTTGGATTCATACAAGAAATTATTCAAGTTGATTATGGTAAAATTAGTCCTATATTATTAAATTGTAGATGGATCAAACTATCTTCAATACAACATGATGAGTGTGGATTTTTACGTGCAAATACACGTCAAATCTTATCAAAGACCGATGAGTCGTATGTTTCCCCTCTTCAAATAAACCAGACATTTCTAATTGATGATATAACAAGCCCGTGATCGTCATATGCCATTCAAATGGAGCCTCGTTCGAAAAAGAAATTCATGCAACGTGTTGATATAATGATCGATGGATAGTGCACTAGTTTACAAGAAACATTGATAGAAGAAGCTGAAGATGTCCATAGAGTATTTGAAGAGGAAACTTTTCTTCCCAATGAAGAGGCTAGAGTAGAGAATATAATGCATGGTTAGGAAAATCTATTGTATGAGAGTGACGGTGAAGAAGATCAAGCGGATGCATACACAAGTGATCAGGATTATGATCTTGATGGCAATGCAAATGATAATGATGATGATTTTCACCGTAACTTTATGGAATAAACTTTCACTATGTAAATGGATTTTATTATTTTGGCCATTGGGATTAGCTAGCCAAAGGGTTTTACTAAACTTTGTATAGAATTTATCCTTAATGATATTTGATATGCAACATTTTCATTTTTGTTTTTGTTCATCTCTACATACATGATATATGTGGGTTATTCTTGTCATGTTCTACTTCTTTTCAGTACCGTGCAATGTTTAATTGCTACTATGTATAGAAGTGTGCCACAGTCTGATGGACGTGCTAGAGTGTAGGTTAAGGATCAATGTCCATACTGTATGAGAGGATTTCATCCAGATAGCCAATGCATGAAGAATACTATTGACCAATTGACAACACTCCTTGAACATAACAAGATTTCGCTTTCGCAAGATGTAGAGATGTATGAATCTGGAGAGCAAGCTAAAGAATACGAGAGGCTCCATGCTTTGAAAGCAGGCTTCACTTAGTCGAAGGCTTACTTGATAGATTCTTGAGCATCCAACCACATGGTTGCCTCTAGGAAATCCTTCACCACTCTAAATCTCTCAGGAGGACCTATCATTCATATGGGGGATAATTCACAGATCCCAGCAACAGGTAGAGGTTCTATTAAAATCTAGCATGGTGAGTTCAAGAATGTACTCTATGTGCCCTCTCTTGCAACAAATTTGTTATCTGTTTATCAGATGACCCATACTGGCTCTCCATAGCAAGTTGTATTTGGTCTTGACTCAGTGGAGATCTCATATATCTCAACTGGGAATATTATAACAAAGGGTGTTGCAAACCATGCCTCCAAGGCTTATGAATTCTCACATATTATGTCATACTCAGCTCCAGCACAATCTCAGTAGCCATTCGAAAGGGGAGGAATAAACTCTCTTTCATCTCCATTTGCAGATAATGATATGTTGTCCAAGATTTCAGTTTCAAAAGATGAGGAACAAGATCAACCTGATCTTGATATTGAGATTGTACCTCAAGATGATCTAGATCCAAATCGATATCCAGTTCCTATTCCGAATAAGAAGCCTAAATGGGCTGAAAATCTCATTGAAGCAGCTGGGAATGATGCTGGGGATCTAGATGATATAAGAAAAACAAGGTCCCGATATCAGAATGAATATGTTGCACTCTCTCACACAGCTTCGCTACCTACCGAGTGGTGCAACAAACTTCTAGGAAGATGCTACTTGATGATATTGAATGATCCACAATTTGGCCCACTGAAGAACAAAATGGATCATTCCATTCCTCCTCCAGAAAGAAGAGTCAAAAGCAACATTCAACAGATCGGAAGAATATGGAAAGGTTCACATGCACAGTCCCAGGATGCTGATGCACAAAAGAATCATGATATGCATGGATGCTCCACAGAGGTGCAAATTGCAGCAAAATTTTACAAGTTTTTACCCAAAGAGGAAAATTTCCTTTTAAGTATAGCTTGTTTTCCTAATTCACTGCTTTTTTGAGGGGGGTTTTCCCATGAGGTTTTCCCCATTTTCCTTAGTTTATTAAGAAGTTTTTATTTTTCATTAGATTGTATGGGTGACTTTTGGCCTAGTTGCTAGGGCCCAAAGTTCTCCAAGTTAGGATTAAGGGGGGGTGTTAGGATTAAATAATCCTCCCTTGTCCATATATAGTATATTTGATCATCTTGTCTAACTTGAGGCGACATTATTACTGTACTAGAGTGTGGGGGAACACATATAGAGGTTAAATGCCACTTAGTGCATGTGCATGCGTAAGTTAATGTGCCTATGAGACCAATCCCTACATTATAGGAGCCCACTCTGAGTGCCACCAACAACCTCCTTCAGTTGGTTGTGGTAGGTAGGAAGTTATGCCGAGTCAACCTCCAGTTACAATCAGTTAGATCAGTCTCAGTTAGTCTAGCGCCAGTTTTGCATGGCTTCATGGGGAAGTGGCACCTTTTTCCACCTACCTCATTCGTTTAACTGGTTTAACTAGTTTAACTGTTTATAGACTGATTTAGACATGGAGTTAGACTAGTGGCTCCCATGCAGTGATTTAGACACACTGAGTTAGCTAACTAGTCAGGTTTAGATGGTAGATTTGAATCTTATCCACGTGATTCAAATTATCCTTATTGTAACACTGTTGTATTACTGTTGGGACGAATGAAGATTAATGTTGTAATTAACTGATCAATTCTTATCAGATTTGTCTCAAATTTGTCTTGTTCAATGTACATTGTTCTTGATATTCCACTGCATAATTCTACTTCTCAATTGCTCTCATTTTCCTGTAGATCAATGGTTCACAAATTTAACAATGATCACATAAGTATTCATACTTCTTGTCAGTAAGCAAACTCAAAGGTATTGTTGCTAATGTTTCATCTCATTTCATTTCCATTTATCTAGTGGCTAAGAGTACTTAGAGTTAATTTCCATTCTTCTTGATGTGAAATGGAATTAGTAGTATATTTATTTTTACTATTCTATATGCATTATGGGTGATGAGTTACTCCATTGGAAACAAAAGAAAATTACAAGGGATCCTATCTTGTTGATCCCAAAATATCTATCTGAATTTTTAAAAGTAATTTAGAGGTTACTTTTTCCTAGGATGGGCATATATATCCTAGGAATGAACATCCAAATCTTATAAAAACTCTCCAAATGTTGTCTAACAATATGTCCATCCATACTAGGTTGGAAGGTGCGGGAGGGGTCATTTTTGACCCTAAGGGGAACATACAGAAAGATTATGCTTGGGGCTTAGGGAAAAATTCAAACAACTATGCGGAATGGCTCGCATTAATCAAGGGGTTGGAAATTGCAAACACTCTTGGAATCAAAGATCTAGTAGTTTTTGGAGACTCGCTTCTAGTCATTAGAGAGGCTCAAAATCTCGTCATGAATTATAAATCTCCCTCTACAAAGATGCACCACATTTTCAATAGTCTTGTCAGTGATTTTACTGTTGTCAACTTCCTCGACATCCTTCGAACAAACAATAACTTTGCGGAACAAATGACGAACAAGGGGGTGTTGTTAGACTTTGGTTACATAGTTTGCAATGGGAACAATCCCGATTGTTGTTGGGTCCCTTGATTCAGGAGCATATTTGTTATTCAAATTCAGAAGAAAACGAATTCTATGTTACATTTAGAATTTAGGACAGATGCAAACTAATTTCTGATATGTTTATCTTTTGTATTCTTATCCTTGGAAAATTTGTAAGAACATATAGTCATCACAAACTTGGACTCTTTCAAGATAAGCTACATTTTATAACTGAAGAACATGATGTTATGGTCTTTGAATCCCTTTGGATTCAATCCATTATCCTGCATATGTAACTTTTTGCTTCGCTTTTTAATACAAATACCCCTTAACCGTTCTTGTTAAAAAAAATGTCCATCCATTCTAGTATCATGCAATAAGTAAATGATGTATTGGTTTATTAGATGTGGAGACTTTTTGTACATATATTTAAATATTCCAAATCTACTAGTTCAAGTTTTGGTCCTTTGAAGTTAACATGGACATCCAAATCTGATTGAAACTATCTGAAGGTTGTGCAAAATGTTCATAGAACTTGCGAGAAACACGAACCTGTGTTTATTTTACATGCGATGGTGGATTGTCCCACATTGGAGGAAGATAAGTTTGAGACACCATTTGCTCATCCTTTGCTTATATATAAACTGAAATTCTCCTTTCCATGGTATCATCCACAATTATTTTCAAGTTACTTATGAATTTTTAGTGAAATTTAGATATCTTGGCATGACTCTAGATGACTCGGTAGATAGTTTAACAATGGATGCATGCTTGTCATTCCTATAAATGTCTCGTATTTTTGCATTTTGCATCATTCAAGCATACAAAATAATGATTAGCAAGTTACTATATATCCATAATGACTTACCTTGTACTAGTCCTTCAAGTCATTCAATTGCATTTATTAAGTGTGTTGTAATCTCACAGATCACATAAGGTTACCAATAATACATACTAAAACATACATACATAACAAAGACAAGAGATAAGAACAAGTAGATGAATTAACAGATTATATTAACATGAATGGGTCCATACAATACAGGGAACTGAACCGAGTTCTCATCTGGCTCAACAGCCTAATATATACGATTACAAAACAGTTACAAAATAACTACCCGTCGGTTCGACAAATCGACACGACCTTAGGTGGCCGACCTAATCTCGAGTTTAGTCGGCCGACCGACTTAGCCGGCTGATCGACTAAGTCGGCTGTCGTTCAAGTCAACATACCGACTTGCTCCTCCAACATCTCCCCAATGAACAAAACGTTTCTTTGTCTCGAAGAAACAGGGAGGTACAAAAATCTTCCTGTCTGTCTTAGTAGTCATTATGATGTGCTTGGTATTCATGGGCTGTGAAGTCTGATGGTCGGTCTTTTCTGTACACAAAATTTGACAATTGTTGGGGCTGTCACTGTTAGGTGATGTTGGAGTGTAGTCAGACTTGATAAGATCGACATCTTCTCTGAAATGGAGATTTTAGATATTCTCTCCATGTCGAGACCCATAAACTGGTCCTTCTCCTCTGCAGTCTCTATAAGTTGTTTCATCTGTGGGTAGATGATGTCGACTTTTTCCACGTTGGGGATAGCTTGGTGCACCCACTGATGAGCTTCCTGCTCGAGTTTTTGCAATTTAGTTGTCTCCAACACTATTTGATCTTCAATTGTGTTTTTAAGTGCTGTATCAGTGGGCTTCCTCTTCTCAAGCGCTTGGATCTCCTGTCGGGTCTGCCTAGTTTGTTGATAGACTCACCCGTAGTAAGCAATCCAATCTCGTATTATTTCTTCCATGATAACAGACTCTTCCATGTGATCTTGTAACACTTTGTAGGCTTCAGGGAAGGCGGTGTGCTGCGCCATCAGCAGTCGGACGGTTTCTTCTTTCTGCTCCTTTGTTTCCTGAAGCTATATTTGGAGTGCCGACACCATGCTTTCAAATAGCTAATAAGGTATTTCGAGCGGTTTGTTGGTGTCGACCTCTACTGGTCCTGGCATTACTGATTGTGCAGGGTTTCTGCATTTGTTGAGGAACTCGACCTGTTCTTTGTCCTTGTTGTCGAGTTCCTTACGTCTCTATTGGCTCCTTGTCTTTGCTTGAACTGCTAGGGTTTTCAGGAGTTGTCCTAGCTCTGCATCAGTTAGTGAGGTTGCATCTTTCAATTTGATATGGACCTTTGATGGCTGTCCATGATGCTCCTTCTTTTGTTTCTCCTTCTTCTTCTTATGCTTTTCCGTTTCTGTTTGTGTCGGCATCTATGTACCTGCAAAAGTCGACTCGGGATTTTTGGTTTGTGGTATAGCAGTGGTTGATGGTTTCTCTGTTTGGGGAGGTGGGATGACTGCTGCCTCTAGTTGGTTAGATGCAAGAGGTGCAGAAGTGGATGCAGTTGGTGCTGATGGTTGTGGTGGGGTTTGTTCTGAGTCGGGGGGTGGTGGTGGTGGTGGTGATGGAGCTGGTGAATGGTCGAGGTTGATTGGGTTGGTGGAAGTGAGGTCAAGAGGTGGATTATCGATTTGAGGAGGTGAATCCAAATCAGAGAAGAGTTGGTTGATTTCTTTATTTATATCTTCGATATTCTCTTCTTCTTCTCCTCCGGTCGGATCAGTGGCTGGTAGGTGGGGTTCTGGTACAGTCGGAGTAATAGTCAAGGTCTGACGTCCGGCAACTTCAGCTTCCTTGTCTGGATTTCTCTCAAAGGTCGAAGTGATAGTTGCAAAGATATTTGGTTTGTGGGGTATTTGGCCAGTTTGGGGGACTGGTAGTGGGTACCCACCGACTTCGAAGAGAGGTGATTTTGTAGAGAGCTTCTGCACTTGGGTGAAGATCGCATGCAATTTTTCTATGTAAGCTTGGAGGTCTCTGTCCTTGTCGAACTTCTCTTTCACAGCTTCCAACATAGCACTTTTGCACAAGTCGAGTGGGCTTATCGACTGCTATTCTGGTATTTGCTCCTCTGTTACTTTTGTCGGGGATGGAGGTGGAGGCGTAGACACAAGATCTACGACATTTTTAGGCATCGACATGTGGGTGATCTTGGCTTTCTTTGGTCGACCTGGTAGTGCTCCTACCTCGACAAATCTTTGGAACTGGTTTTTCATCGACACTTTATTTGCCGCAGCATCTTCTATTATGTCGATGGCCGTAGCTCCCAGTTCCTCCTCGTCGTTTGATGATTCTGCAATGATAAGCTTGCGCTTACCTTTTCCTTGTTGCCATTGTTGTGTTCTTATCTTCTTTCTTGTAGCTGCTATCTCTTTCGACAATTTTCGTATAATGTTTTTTGTGATAACATATTCTGGGTTTTCTGATTTTGTCTCTCCCCTTGGCTCCTGGGTCGGGATGAGACTTTCTGCAGCCGGAGTGATTACCTGCTGCTCTACCTGTGTTTCTTCTATCTGTGGTTCTGCCCTCTGTGTTGTCGGAGGTTTGATGATTATTTGAAGTCGGCCAGTGTGTTCGACAGGTGTCTCCTCCGACACAAAGGTACTGATGTAGAGGTTCAACTCATAATGCTCTTCTTTCTCTTGGTTTGTTAACGACTCCTCGATTGAGAAGTCGATTTCCTTGGCCTTCGCTGGAATTTGTATTTTTGTCCCAGCTTGTCGAGACAGTTCCTGAAAGATCTGTTCGACCGAAGGATAATAATCAAGGGCTTTTGCATTTGATTTTTCTCTCTGCATGTACCACACCGAAGTATGGTCGAGCTCTAGCTGGATGTGGGACTTTTTCGGTAGACTTCGTCGGATGTTTTGAGGCACCCTCCATCTAGTCATGCAGACTTTTAGCTATTGGAGCCAGTTCTCCAACAACACTTTTCTGTCTTCAAGTTCCTTCAAGGTTCCTTTCTGGGAGAATGGTTTGAATCTCCACATGTGGAACCTTGTCGGTTCTTGAAGAATTTGGTTTCCTTCGGGGAAAATATGGTACATGACTATCCATAGTATGAGGGATGGGAGCCTGATGATTCCTCCTGTCTCTTGGCATATTTCACAGATGGTCTTGACCATGTCGGCGACATATTCAGCCCATCTGTATATCTTTCCATTTGTTGCAATGGTGTCGACAACCTCTAGCATGTCTAATTTGAGGTCGCTGCCTCGACCTACTAGGGTGAGTGTGATGGCTATTATTTTGGCCACAATCTGTGGCGTTCGGGCTGTGATTTGACTAATCATCAACCCCTTCGAGTTTTTGCCCAAAGCCGACCCGGTTAGTTCTTCGACCAGTCCCTCTTTAATACCGACTGGTACTGGGTCTCCTTTGTTTGAAAGTCCTGTTAGCTTATAGATGACTTCCCCAAAGATGTCGACTGGTTGGTCGAAGTAAAATCGGCCGTTGTGGTACTGGATTATTATAAACTTGACGGCTATTTCTTTTGTGCCACCGAAACTGGCCTTAAGCGGTGCATTGACATAGTTGAAGATGGTACTGTACTTTATTTTCTCTGCAGCTTGAGTAGGCTTCTTGTCAACATAAACCCATTCTTGCATCTCGGTCCATAGTTTTTTCCATGAGCCTTCCTGCACCTTAGCATTCTTAATATTCTTTAACCTTTGGACTAAAGGTGTTTCAACAGTCTGTAATTCCTTGGCTTTGGCTGAGGCTCTAGTCTGTTTTGGTGCCATCTTGTCGATTTGGTGGTCAATTTCACTAAGGTATTCTCGGCTTCCAGTCGTCTGGGTGCTCTGATGCTCTCTCTGTATGAATTGCGGTGAATAATCCTTCGGCGGTCCAGTATTTATAGGGGACGCTTTGGATGTTTTCGTCGATGAGTGTATTAATGGCGGACGTGATGTTCCGGCTGGAACACTTGAGTGTACGTTAATGGTGAATTGGTTTCAGCGCTCGAGGTCATGAATGCGCGATGGGACTCTCGAGGTCGTCGGTTGATGTCGGTTATGAAAATGGTCGATGGCATTATGTTGATGGGCATGATGTCGGTTTTCGAAGTGGTAATTTTCTGTCATAGTTTTCTGCATGTACGGTATTATTTTGCTTTTTGGATTTTTAGATTTTTATAGCTTTTGTTTTAACCGTTATGGTCGTTTTTTTTTTGGCTTGTTTGTTTTAGTTTCTGTAGCGTTTTAGTCGGGCTCCATTAACGAGTTTCTGAAATACTATGCCTTGTAACGTTCTTAGTTGGACTGATCCGTTGGTATGTATCTCTTCGACAACATAGGGTCCCATCCATTCTATATGTAACGTTTTAGGTTTACCTTTTACTCGACTATTGTATACTAAAGCAAGATCTCCCACCGACAAGTTTTTGTTTTTGATGTTTCTGTCGTGCCATGCTTTTTGTTGTTGTTTCTGAATTTCTTGATGTTGTATCGCGAGTAGTCGATGTTCTTCTAGTTTACTCAGTTGTAGCATTCGGTCCTTTCTTCCTTGTTCGACATCGACATGTAGGATCTCTGCAATAATAGGTGTCTGTTGTCAGAAGTGTAATGGAACTACTGCTTCTTGTCCATAGACTAGTCGAAAGGGGGTTTGGTCGGTCAAGCATTTATATGTTGTTCTGTATGCCCATAATACTGCAGGTATTTTCTCATCCCAGTCGTCTTTATCAGCATTACATATTTGTGTTAAACCTTTTGTTAATGTTTTGTTAAATGCTTCAATTGCTCCATTCGACTAAGGATGGTATGCTGTACTCTGACGATGGTCGATTTGGAACTGGTCAGTTAGGGCTTTGATAGTTCTATTGATAAAGTGTGTTCCCTGGTCACTAATTAGGGTTAGTGGACATTCAAATCTGGTGATGATATTCTCATAGATAAACTTAGCAGCTATCTCACTAGAACATGTGTCAACTAGTTCTGCCTCTGCCCATTTGGTTACACATTCGACTGCAGTTATGATATACCTCGCGCCTGTCCTTTTTGTTGGTATAGGAAATGGTCCTATGAAGTCTATGGCCCAAATTTCAAATGTCAAACTTGGGTTTACTGATATCAAAGGCATTTCTGTGCTAGGCAGGGGTCGACCTAGTCGTTGACATCTGTCACATTGACTTACAAAATTTTTGCAATCTCTATGAAGTGTCAGCCACCATAACCCTTACTGTTGGATTTTCTTTGCAATTGTGTCTGCTTGGAAATGTCCTCCTGCAGGTCCATAATGTGCTTCATGCATTATGTTGTCTCTTTCATGTTCCAGTACACACCTTTTGAGGATGTCATCTAATCCCATCTTGTAAAGAAATCCATTTATAAGACTGTATGGTGCAACTTTCATAGCTAGGATTTGTTTCTTCTTTGTACTCATTCCTTCTGGTGCTTGTCCATATTCTAAGAACTGAGCTATTTCCTCTAACTCTGCTGGGACTGCTTCTATCCGAAATAGATGTGCATCTGGTAAGTCATCTTCGACTCCTGTCAGCTCCTCTCCCGTGTCGATTCGGGATAAATGGTCGGGATTGACATTTAACTTACCTGGTCTGACAACAACTTCGAATTCGAATTCTTGGAATAGAAGTAGCTATCGACAAATCCTTCCGTGGTGTAGAGGTTTATTGACAAGGTACTTAAGTTCCTGATGGTCAGTATAGAATATAAATGGGTTAGCTAGAAGATAATGTCGATATTTTTGTAGTGCAAAGACCATTCCTAATGCTTCTCTTTCTGTTGTCGAATAATTTCTTTCAGCTTTGTTTAATTTTCGACTACTGTAAACTATAGGATAATCCATTCCATCATCTCCTGGTTGAGTTAAGATTGCTCCTATTGCTAGGCCTGATGCATCAATATGAACATGAAATTTGATCGACCAGTTTGGAAACCTTAGGATTGGTGCTTCGACTAGTTTTCTTTTTAATTTTTCAAATGATATATGGCACTCCTCTGTCCAGTTGAACTCTTTATCTTCCCTTAATAGTTCTTCGAGTGGATAGGTCATATCTGAATAATATCTTATGAATTTTCTGTAATAGCCTGTGTGGCCAAGTAACACCCTGACTTGTTTTGGGTTTACTGGTGGTTTTAGGTTGAGGATAATTTTGATTTTTGCAAAGTCGACCTTAATACCTTCCTTACAAACAATGTGTCGTAGCAATATCCCTATAGGGGTGACAAATATACACTTCTTGATATTTAGGGCTAACTGGATTTGTCGACATCTTTCCAACATAAGTCTTAGCCACTTGCAATGATCTTTTAACATGGAGTATATGGTCCAATCATCAAAGTATACTACCATGGTTTTGTAAATATATTCTTGAAATGTTTTGACAACAATTCTAGAAAATACTGCAGGTGCATTTTTTCTTCCAAAAGGCATAACCTTGTAAGCAAATGACCCAAATTCACATACAAATGTTGTTTTTTTCTGATCATCTTTAGCTATTGGCACTTGGTTATAACCTAAGAATCCATCTGTAAATGAGTAGCATTCATGTCCTGCAACCTCATTTAAGATTTCATCTGCATAAGGAGTTGGAAATGGGTCTGTCAGTGTCACTTTATTTAGTTCTCTGAAGTTGAGACAAATTCTTAGTTTGGTCGAATCATGTTTCTTAGGTTGTACAACCATTGGACTTGCCCATTCTGATTGGTCAATAGGGTAGATGATGCCTGCTGCAAGCATGTTATCAATTTTCTTTTTGACTATCTCTTTGTATTTGTGAGCTAGCTTATATGGCCTTTTTTCATAGGTCGAACATCAGGTTTAGTGTCAATCTTCATTTCTCCCATTTCGTGGACTAAGCCTTTGAGGTCTTTATAATCTCTAGCAAATACATCTTGGAACTCTTTTAATAAGTTCACTATCTCTGTGGTCTGCTCTTCACTCCAGTAGTCAGCAATCTTTGCCATTTGTGGTTGGTCATCATTTGAGATGTCGAATTCTCTAGTTTTGACTTTAGCATCTAGCCATTCTGGTGCTTTGGCTTCATTGATTGGTCGGCTTCCTTCTTTAAACTGGGAGAACGTGGCAGGAAATTCAGCTGCAGTCATTCTGTCGGTATCCTCTTTGTCGGTTGTTTCAACTTTGAATACTGTACGAATAGGTTTGGTCGTTTCGACATGGTTTGATTTCCATCTAAAGCTTTTCCCTTATGTATATTCATTTTCTAACTGTAGTCTTGTCGACTGTGGTATTGTCCCGGTTTGTATATTGTTACAATTCATTGCCTGTCGGTTATCTTTTAAGGGTTTATTTTCTGTCGGTTGTATAAATTCTTTAATCTGTTTTGTTGTTTTGACCAACTTTTCATTTTGTGGGATAAAGTTGAAATCTTTAATGAAATTTTCTTTGAGTTCATGCCGTAGAAATGTTTCACCTCTAGCTTCTTTCATTTTATACCATTTTTTTGGTAAGTCAGCGAGGGTTAATGGAAACACGTGTGGCCATGTTCGTTCATCCTTGTATCCAAGTCTTCTCCATTCTTTTTCACATGTCTTAATATGATCTTCTGGATTCTGTCCTTGGATGAATATAGGTATTTGAGCCTGTTTGGTTAACTTCTTTCCTCCAAACCTTTCGACAAAGTAAGTCGAAGCTGATGTCCAGGTTTGCAGTCTTGTCTGATGGGTATCCCACCATCTAGCAGCTTGTCCTGTAAAAGTTTCTACTAAACTTTGCAGTCGACCATGTTCACCAATATTTTTGGAAACTTGTTCTATGTGCATGACTGGTGATTCTCTTTCCTTATATCTTGGTACTTGTGTAGTATTTACATTGGTAGGTTTTAAAGTAGGGTATTCCCTAATTTTCTTCTCAAAGATTTTTGGGACAATGGACACTATGAAGCACTGTTGGGTGGGATTTTTCTGTACTTTTTGGATAGTCCAACACCCTCTTGCTTGTGTTTTGTAGTTCTCGACTTCCCAATCATATAATTCTGCATCTGATTTATAACCGACTGAGTCTTGGTTGCCTAAATGAAGTTCTCTGTAGATGTTAGGTTCTGTATAATCTGCATTGTTTTGTATCTGATAAAGTTGTCAGATGTTGACTTCTTCATCGATAGGTTCAGTCCAAGGTTCTCCTTGAGATGGACGAATAGGTACAATGACATTTTGTCCATTTCATTTTAATTTGATTCTCTCTTTGTCCAAGGATATCGATGCTTTCATCTTTCTATCCCAAGGTCGACCGACTAACGCTGGGAAGGAACTGGATCCTTCCTTAGGGTCAATGATTTTGAAGTCGACTTTGGTCGAGAGTCCTTTTATAGTTGTATCAATGTTTTTCCAGACTCCAATAGGTTCAATTAAACCCTGGTCGGCTAATTTCAGGTATATACCTGACTCATATAGTTGAGGTCTGCCCATTTGTTCCCAAGTGTCACGAGTCATGATGTTTACTTGTGATCCAAAGTTGAGCACTACTTGTCGGACATGGTATCCTTCAATTTCCAGGTCGACAAGTGGGTCGGCATCACTTTTATCTTTTTGATTTAAACTGCAGATATTCTTTGTTTGTTTTTCGATGTTGTTGTGTTTTATTTCATATAGCAAATCGATGAACTGAGATACTGAGTTGTCTTTTTGTACGAGCTGTACCAATTCTTTTATTGTGTTATGTTGATTGTCATTAGTCTCTTCCTGTCGTGCAAATTCTTTGAATACATTTGTTGCTTCTTTATATGTTTGTTTTTCTTTAAGTGGATCAGGGTAGACACTCTTTTATTTTATTTTGCTGATTTTTGGGTTATCACTTCCTATTTTTGTCCCTTGTCGAGTTACGCTATGCAAATTTTTTGTGTTTATTACATCATTTTTTTTGCATGCACGACAAGACATTAACATTCTTTTATTTATTTATTTTATCCAGCATGGTAGGGAAATCCTCTAGTGAGTGATCCCCTACTCCACAATGAGTACAAAATTTGAGGTCGGTTCTATTTTTATATGGACAAACTGCATACCGATGTCCCTCCTTATAACATGTAAAGAATTGGATGGGTCGACGTGGTTGGTTGTCTCGATTTCCAGAGAATCGACCTCGACCTCCGTAGCCTCCACGTCGATTGTCATATCGGCGCTCGTATCTTTGACCTTCATATCTCTGATTGTTCTGATCGTTTGGTAAGTTGTTTTGCTCATTAGAGGAAATTTCAACTCAAAATGGGCCTTTTAACTTTTATTCAAATTCCATGTCATCATGTGTTAGCCAATGAAATTGATTTAAATTTGAAATACCGTATAGGTCTTAAACACTTTTTTAATATAAATTTGGGGATAGGTATCATAAAAAAACTACTTTTTTTGTTTGTATTTTTGACATATCTCTTTGTGTTTTTACTCAAATTTCGATCGGGAGAGCTCGTTGGATGCGGATTTTTTTTTCTTTTCTTCCTCCAAAATTAATAAATATTATTTTATTATTTTAACTATTATTTTATGAATTCATTTTAGGAGGCCCATTTTGAGTTGAAATTTCCTCTAATGCATTATTTTGTGCAACTGCAGTGGTCTGGTAGACTGCATGATAATTCTGTCAGTTCTTCAGGTTCATATGGCAGTCGGAGTGTTATGATTTTTAGTTTCGCAGATTGCACACCAAGATGCCTTGCCGTTCTTCATGTTGAACGGGTAATCTTTTGTCGAGTGGTCCCCATGCTCTTGGCAGACGTCGCAAAAACATTTTGTCTACATGAATCGAACGTCCTGTCGGCTGATTTCCTGTCGACAGTTGTCTTTTGAATGTCTGGCCGTCGAGTACTTCGTGCACTAGATATCCTGACTTTTGAGGTTTAATTCTTTTAATGACTTATGCACGATCTCAAGCTGTTCTTCTAGTCTGTGATCGGTGGAGTATGCTGGTATGTCCTCATCCATTTCCACTTGGAGAGCTTTTGTAAGCGCATTTTCGCAAGACTTGAATGTCTCCAGACTTATGTGTCGGCGGATTTTCTGAGATAAACCTGCAAGAAACCAATGGATTAATAATTGTTCATCTATAACATAGTCCAGTTGGCTAAGAAGGTCTTTCCATCGCTTATCATAGTCGCGGACAATTTCTTCTGGCTTCTGCAATGTTGTTTTTAATTTCTTTGCTGTCAGATGTTTTACATCTGGAGTTTTGAAAAATGATAGAAATTGCGCTTTGATCTCGGCTTTGGTTGCTCGAGGTTGTCTTTCAGAAAAGGTCATATACCAAGTTAATGCCCTTTTCTTCAAGGCACCATCGAACTGTGCCATTTGCCTGTCTTCGTTCGTAACTTGGTTAGCCTCCCAAGTCGACTCACAGACGAACCAGTGTCGTCTGGGGTCCTCATCCCCCTCATATAGAGGAATGTGTACTGACCCGTGACCCATGTTGGAATCACTGTCGCTGCTTTCAGGAGGTGGTGGTGGTGGAGGTGGGGGTGTCGGTGGGGGTGGTGGGGTTATTTGCTTATTCTTCTCTGCAGAACTATCATCAACGGAACTTTCATCTCCGTCGGTTGTTTTTGTCGTTTCGTCTTCGACCAGCAGTCGGTTGATTTTGACTTCTTCTGTCAATGTCTAACTGCAGTTACCTGTCCGCAGTTCTGAATGTTATGTGTCCTCCAAAGCTGTATTTGGTAGGGGGGGTGCTCCTTCGTGTGTCGGTAAAAGTAAGTGGATACTTCGGTTGGAGGGTACCACTTGAAAGGTAAGCCAATTTCCTTCTTTTGGTCGACGGATAATAAGATGTCTACCAGTGTATGTCTCATCGTCTAGTCGGCTCCATATACCAAAGTCACCAGCTCCTAGCCGAAGGTCCTCTTCGACAATAGTTTGTATCCGGGTACGCAGATTCAACGGAGATAGAGTTGTTCCTTCTTGGGGAGCTCTTAATTGGAGAGCTTCTGGCTGCTCTATCCACAATTCTTCTTTCGTAGGGGATGCCTCTTCTTCCATGCCTTCTTCTTGTTGGTCATAACCCGACTTTGGCAGATTTATTTCATGGTCGGTCGCCCTAGTACTCATTCCTTTGTGCAGCGCTAAGGCTCTTTCTCTTCTTTCTTCCCTCCTTTGTTGTCTCTCTTCCCTCTCTATTTTCTGAACGTCCGACATACCTTTGTGTAATACTATCTTCTTGATTTCCCCTTTGGTCGACTTCTCATTACTGGTGATTGGTATATGCTTCTAGTCGACTAGAATCCACTCCACTTTATCCCGACATATGACTAGCTACCCCCCCATAGCCTACCCAATGCTTTAGAAAGCCCGGATAGTTCGGTCTACTTGCTTAGGAAGTATTCCCACTCCCTTTTTGCAATGAATTTTTCCCACCTCTTTTGTTTTTCTTCCCAGTTAGAGTTTAATGGCGGTCCGTGAAGTGATGGACGAGGTTCGACAATATGACCCACTCCCTTCTCGATCAGGAACTTAAACAGCAAGGTCGGTAAGGAACACAGAAATTGCTCGGTGAGATCTGTGTAAAATTTCTCCTTGACGGTTTCCACCGAAGTTCTGTCTTCTACTGCTTGCTCCTCGCAGAAGTCGTCGGCGATTTTTTCGAACCACTCTGACAAGTTTGTTCTTCCCCCTCGGATCAATTTTTCTAGCAACTGTTGATCTTTAGTCCCTTCCAGCTTTTTCATCCAAGAGTTTCTTTAGAAGTTGGGGCATTGATTCTACAAACTTCTCATGTGTCTCTGTAAAGAATCTCTCTTTTGCTTGTGCGGTCGTTAATCTGTTTCTTCGTGCATAATTCTGCAAATAATTTGCAATTTTACGTTCCCACCAGTCCTTAATTTCCTGTTCTTATATCATCTACTTGCATACATCTCAGACATGTACTACTGGCAACGGAACCAATGTTGTAATCTCACAGATCACATAAGGTTACCAATAATACAGACTAAAACATACATACATAACAGAGACAAGAGATAAGAACACGTAGATGAATTAACAGATTATATTAACATGAATGGGTCCATACAATACAGAGAACTGAACTGAGTTCTCATCTGGCTCAACAGCCTAATATATATGATTACAAAACAGTTACAAAATAACTACCTGTCGGTTCGGTGAATCGACACGACCTTAGGTGGCCGACCTAATCTCTAGTTTAGTCGGTCGACCGACTTAGTCGGCTGATTGACTTAGTCGGCTGATCGACTAAGTCGACTATCGTTTAAGTCGACATACTGACTTGCTCCTCCAACAAAGTGCAAAAATATTTTTGCACTTAATAAATGCAATTGAAGGACTTGAAGGATTAGTACAAGGTAAGCCATTATGGATATATATTAACTTGGTAATCACTATTTTGTATTTTTGCATTTAATAAATGCAATTGAAGGACTTGAAGGACTAGCACAAGGTAAGCCGTTATGGATATATATTAACTTGGTAATCATTATTTTGTATGCTTGAATGATGCAAAATTTGTTTGAATATCATCATTGTCAAACAATAACAATTTCTTAAAGGGTGCTAGCTCAATGGTCAGGCACCTGTGTCACGTCCCCAACTCTCTACTCGACGGAGAGGACGCGACTAACATCTATCAACCCGGGCAATCTAAGCCCCATGAACAGACACACACACACATACACACACATATGTATGCACTGAACTTAAAACATACAAAGATGCATAATTTATTAACATATAGCGGAAGCAAAATCATTCATTCAAGCATTCATCATGTTCATAGTAATTCATAAAACAATTACAGTTGTAGAGAATAAAATATAAAATAATACTTATCTTTGAAAGAAGCTTGGCCCGTAACCAGCTATGTCGCTGCAATGTTCCACCCAACCATAGGCCAATGTGCTCTTTGATCTCTTAGCAACACTGCCACCCTCGAGTTGGGCATGATTTTCCCCAAGGAATAAGGAACACTAGCAGACTTCCCCCATATCCAAGGATACAATAAAAATCAGTCAAGCCATCACACTTGGGTTTAACAGACTTACACAAGCAGTGATTTGCACTTAGCCAAAATTTCAGATGAGACACAACCAAGCCAACATATGGGTTTATCAGGCTACCAGCCAAGCCATCCTTCCAGTTGGGTTTATCGGGCTGCCAAGGAGGTAGAAAGGTTGACTGCTAAGCTAGTGAGCTCAATCCAGAGTTGTGAACGCCCACACCAGATCTAGCCTGACTTCTAAACATTTACACACCCAACACAGGGAAGCATCCCCTTCTCTGCTACACAGTCCCTTAGGCCATGCATTCCCTTACAGTGCTATTTAGTGTATGCAAAGAAGAAAATCAACCCTGTAGATCGGTCCGTGAGGTGCCTTCACACACTAGGTTTATCAAGCAAGTCCAGACTCCATTTCCATTCCCTAAATCAGTTCCGATGCCAAACGTGGATGCACACACAGTGATCTCAGTACTGGGATTTATCAAAATGTAAGCAGAAGCCAAGTAATTACACATGCACACAGTGATTTACGAATTTTTGAACATTGCCGGTGCCAGACCGACTGCTGCGAAGTACCAAAACGAAAAACGTTTGCTTGTTATTCAAATCAAAGACACAAGCAGATTCATGGCATTCCTGTTCAGGAAAATGACTAGCAGACTGGAGAAAACGTGAAAAGAAACAAATCCACACAGGAAACCCCAAAACCTGAAGGATCCAGATCGCCAAACAGGAGAAAATCGTGAAGAGTTCAGACCCAGAGTAGTTTTGCTTGCTGCGTGAATAAAGATTTGGATCCAAAAATGTTACCGTACGGCCAAAATCGTGAGGGGAAGGTGAAACACCCATGTGTGAGGGAAAGGTAGTCGTTTTTGGTGTTTTCTTGCCCAAGAAATTTTAAAAAATGTTTTTCTCGAAGTGGTTCTCTGCCCACTCTTCCAATCCCCCCCTCTCCCCCCCCCCCTCCTCGCCCTTATCCTTAGGAAAAATCATGCCCCCATCTCATTTGGTTGCGTTGACATAGCTAGTTGTAGTTTTTTAATTATTATATTGCAAATTTAGCATAATGTCCAAAATAATCATGTGCCGGCTAGCACGAAATACCATCGGCCCAACTTTAATCGCCGAAACATAAATACTAAATCAATGGTGGGTCTTTTGTCTTGAGCTCCACACCATGATTATTTACATCATTTTTATTTAAATGCAAACGGGGTTTTACTGGGGTGTTACGACTTACTTAATTATAGGAAGGAGGTTGGTGGTTCGATTTTTTCGTGCCATATCATAAAATTGCGACTAAGAAAACAACTAAATTTGCATATATACGACTATTAGTAGCTAATTTTCAATATCTTATAACACAACTAATGTTTAGTCATATTTAGCTTCATCATTAATATGTTATCATCTAGTAGCTTATTTAGTCGTATATTTGGTCATTAATTGTGGCAATCAATGACTAAATTAGTGACTACATCAGTGACTAAATCAATGACTAATAAGTCCACCAATTAATGACTAAGTTAAATACAAGTAAGTTAGTCAAGCTATAAGATAGTGGAAAGTATCTACTATTAGTCATCGACTAAAAAATACTCGTTTATATCCAAATTTTAGTCATTAATTCCTCAATTTGTACTAGTGTAACAAACAATGACATATATACAGAAACCTAAGTCACACGGTTCGGGTTCGGGTTCGGGTTTGGCGAGCATTAGGTTCGGTTCAGGTTCGAATTTTTCGATGAGGTTCGGATGAGGTTCGACATTAGGTTCGAATATATATATATATATATATATATACACACTTGTTGTTTATGACAAGTCTGCTCACAAGTTTAAACTTTATGCATCTAAGAGTATGTTTCTGCTATTTCAAATTATAGAGAACATTTCATTTATCTCAGAAAATTTTATCCTGGGTTGTTCATTTTTTGAAAAATGATTAAAAAACAGTTGTTCCAAGATGTTACCCTGATTTCAACAGCTTCTAGGGACACATCAACCTGACTGCCTCTAAGAGCTTGCAAAGAAGCTTCAAAATCGTCATTCCCAATTTTTGCCTGCGCTCATATGAACATAAAAATTCAATATTAAAATTTCACACAAAATGACATATGGTGTCATGTTTAACATACTTAACACCAACTCAGTCATTTGATGAGCATAAAGTTCATTTCCATAATCTTACCAGCCATATTGGAGATTCAGGGATAAAAAATAATCCAAGAACCAAAAGAGCACAAGGAACTGCGTGGGAAAAGAATGCCAAGGCCCAAAACCTATGTCGTTGTAAACTTGTAGTTGCCGTAGTTGCCAACTAATCGGTGAATCTCCTTCTGTCAAAATGATGGTGAACACTGAATCCGCGCGATGGTGAGGTGAATCACTGAATCGGTGATGGGTCTACCATCTTGCATTTGCGTGATACTGGTAACTGAATCACTGAATCGGTGATGGGTGAAACACTAATGATGTTGCAGTCCTGAGTCTTGCAGAGATCGGGCCGCGGGCGGAGTCGGACAGAGTTGCGGCGGGTTTGGAGCTGTGGAGGACCGAGGTAAAAGTGAATCAGTGATGGGTCTACCATCTTGCATCCGCGCGATACTGGTAAGTGGTAACTGAATCTCTGAATGGGTGATGGTCAACACTAATGATGTTGCAGTCTTCAATCTTGCAGAGATCGGTGGAGTCGGACAGAGTTACAGAGTTGCGGCGAGTTTGGAGCTATGGAGGTAAAACTAAAACGATTTAGGTATCGGGTGCTAGCCTCTAGGGTAACTTTTTTTTTTTAATTAAAAATTCGTTTTTTTTAATTAAAAGTTTTTTTTTTTTTTAAATTTGTTTTTTTTTAATTAAAAATTCGAAAATCGTTTAGGTTCGTTTAGGTTCGCCATTAGGTTCGGGTTCGCCTTGATTAGGTTCGCCCTTAGGTTCGCCGAACCTGAAATTTTTATTGAGGTTCGTCGAACCTGAAATTTTTTTTGAGGTTCGCCGAACCTCAAACCTCAAGGATTAGGTTCGGCGAACCCTGTGACTTAGACAAAAACTGTCAAAATGCTCTTTTATAAGATCATGTGAAGTGTATTTTTTATTATTTCTTTTAAAATACTAGCCATGGAAAGAGAAGGTGGGCAGTAACAACCTGTTGTTGGCACAACATATCCCATTTCATCTGATGAAATGGGAGCCCCATTCATCAACATTAAGGTGAAATTTGTTGTTATTATTTTGTTATGGGGTATTATTCCTTGGTGTTTTCATCCTCTTGTCTTATCATGTTTGATTTTAATAAAATTCTAATTCAAAGCCTTGTTTTTTTGGTTTGTGGATTACGGAAAGTCCTCTATTTTATTTCAAATTTCTCTTTCTGCAATCCGCAATCCACAAAAGTGGATAACGGAAGTATTTTTTTGAAGGTTTTGAAATCTGTTTGTCGGCAACCCGCAACCTGCAACCCGCAATGCAGATTGCAGACTACGGAAGCAATAAAATTAATTTCTGGTCACAAACGTTATCCCGCAATTTCGCAACCCGCAATGCGGATTGCGAATTGAGGAAATCAAAAAATGAAAAAAATTGTCAAAAGTTCATCTCTGTAATTTCATTCCTCGCCTCAATCTTTACCATTGATTTGTTTCAAATCTACGACTTAAATCCATTTCATCGTTGGGATCATTAGTTTAAATATTTCAATTTTCTTACGATGTTTTCCATCATTTTTACTTACGAACTTTACCTGCGTGAAAGAATTTGCTGTGAATTTTCATTAGGCCCACGAATTTCCTTTCTCTTAAGCGATTTGTTGGTAAGTATTTCGAATTTCTTCCTTCCATTGGTTTAATTACAGTAATTTTCATTTTGGGTAAAAATTGATGATTTTCCTGTAATTTGTATCAAGAATTTACAAAATATCCTGCAACCATGTCGAGGAACACAAGGACTAAAACTGCTCTCAATGGGCAAAATAACAAAGACCCCAATTTCGAAATTTTCTCGGACAGTAGTGGGCGGGTATCAAAAACTTTTCATCTGAACTGGTCTAGGATTTATGTAATTTTTTATAATGACGACTTTTCTGCCATTCTACATGACCAGTTCGCATTCCTGAACATAAGCAAATCACAACTCCATGCTATTGCGACCAGGCCTGCCTTCATGCCCTACACAAACCCCGTCAAGTGGACGGTCGACCACGCAAACCCCCAAGACCGCTCTTTTGATGAGCATTTTCACACTCGGTTGGCATCCTTTCGACTGGAGGTGTTTGCCAGAGCCTACGCCCCTAACCCACCTCAACAATTGCTTAACAAGCAATTCCTTGAAGCCTTTGCTACACAATACAATTTTGACGAAATGATAAAGTCATAGATGGATAACCCTGCAGAATTCCTTCCCAATCCAGATAAATCATACCCTATCTCCTGGTTTAGAGAGTTGTTTTCCCTATTGGCAGCCATGTTGTGTAGGTTGTATAGGTTACCAAACTGCATAGTGTTTAAGGAAAAATGGGCGCTTCTCGCTCATCATATTCTTACCGCAGGGGAGTCCTTCAAATGGGCTCAAATTCTGTCAGTTGTTTTGAAGGAATCTATAGAGAAGTACCAGAAAAATATGGCGTCCAGAAAGCCCACCTTTTATCTATCAACTTATGTAATGGAAGTATTTTGTGCATCATTTCCACTTATGACCATGGGATGGAATTGGATGAGGGATGCACCCCTTATCCATATTTATTGTTCGGCAATGTGGGAGGACAACTTTGTCCTGCTCATATATGACATCTGTGACCACTTTATTGGATCAGTGTATCAGAGGATTTTCAAAGATGATGCTCCTACTTTTTCTGACAGAGCCAGAGCACCGATCTCCACCATGGGGGATTGGTACGTCGGTGAGTATTTTGCATACATCCGGATTTGGGGTAGCAACATTGTCCATCTACTGCCTAGGATGGTTCCAAACAGAATAGTTCTAGAGGAAATTTCCTTTCAGACTGTGATTGATGAATTTTTTCCCAAGCTTACTATAGCTAAGAGGAAAGGGTGTCCAAAGTTCCCCTTCAGCCTTGGACCATTGGTGATCCAAAATTCTACCCATGCAGACACTCCGGGTAAGAAAATTGTTACTCTGAAACTTGGGGAAGCCCCCAAGAGAATGCATGACCCAAAGTCCTTCTTGGTTAATCATTTTACCCATGAGCATATGAAAACTGGTTACTCACATCAGAAGGACCCTGATGATTCCATATATCAAGGGGAAAAAGACTTATAAGAAGTGGTAACCAGGATCACCACCCCCAATGAAAAGAGTTTTATTTTCCAATATCAGCAGGAATTGAAGACCAAGGTGCTTCACTACAGGAAACTACAACTGACAGTGAAAGAGAAAGCACAAAAATAACTGGTTGAGAAAGAAGCCCAAAATTTGCAGGTTGGCTCTTCTTTAATGGCAAGTGAGCAAACTAATGACTGTGGAAAGGCTGCCATTGAATACCCTCAACAACCAGAAACCTCATCCACTTTTGAGGCATTAATAAGGTTTGCAGAGATGAAGAGGAACTTGGAGCCGATGAGTTTAGTAGTAGATGCGCATGCAACAGTTTTTGAACCCCAACCAAAGAGGCAAAGGATTGATCAGCCACCTACACAAGTCAATCCACTGCCACAAGATGATCCACTAGCAACAAAGATTGATGTCCATGAAACTGAAAGTGATCTGGAAGAAGAAACCTTCCCCTCCAGCTATTCCTTCCCAATCACAGTTCCCACTATCTTTCCATCTATTGTCTCAGTAACCGAGGCAACTGGAGATCCATTTGAAGGTTTGATTCATGACCATTCTTTTTATGAGATTCATATTTCCCAAATTCTTACTCCTAGTAATGGTACAACTATTGTATCTTTACATATTCCTATTTCTATTCCCTTTTCAACCTTACCCATTTTTTCAGCAACATTTGAACTACCTTATGTGGGCCACCCAAGTGAGATATTCACAATTCCCTTCATTATTTTCACAACCTGGTAGCTCTTCTATTCCTACCACCTAATTTGAACCCATTACTTATGTTCCCATTTCCACTTATTTTCCCTCCAATTCTCATGCCTCCTCAAGAGAAAGCTTAAAGAATGACAAGGGATCAATTTCAAACATGTGAAGAATGTCACATCCCTTGAACAACAGTTGAAGGGGTTTCAGTTTGTATCAGTTGCTTCCTCTTTTTCCAAGTCACAGAGGAAGAGTTTAAATAATTGGCCTACAAGATTTAGAATGACCTTCACCAGGTGATGGTTGGTATGTTTGAAGGACTGAATGAGATGCAGGAAACCTATAATTCCTTTAAACACCAATGCGACCTCCTCTATGATCATAATCAAAGGAGGAAGGAAACAACTAAAGCCTATGACAATCTAGTTGACTGGAAGAGATACATGAAAGACGGACCTGAAGATGTGCCAGTATTTGACAAATCCAAATGAGAAGGATTACGATTTATCTAGAGTCATGGGAAGATGTTTGTGAATCAATAGAGTCCACCATTCAGGATGGACATATAGCATGCAAGAAGAGGTGGTTCACCTCAGAAAACTTGCTAAGTTTTTTGGACTTACCACTGATGGATCTGATCGAAGATGTCATGCCTATGAAGCTAAAGGTGGAACATATTGAGAGGGATCTTTCAAAAGCTAAGGAGCAGATTCAACAAATTGATCACCTTCACTTGGTTGAGAACAAGGATTGGATTGAACCGCCTTTGACTTTGCAGATAAAAATCAATCTCTTTATCCGAGAATGGGAGAATGTAACACCCCGGTTTTGACCCCGTTTGTATTAAAAATGTATGTGATGTATATATTGTAATTAATCGTGGTGTGGAGCTAAAGGCAAAAGCCCCACCATCGATTTATCGTTTTATGTTTCGGCGATTAAAATCGTTGTCGAAGGTATATTTCGTGCTAGCTGGCACAATATAATTTTGTCATCATGTAAATATGCAAATTAATCAAAAACCCCAACCAGCTATGTCTACGCAACAAATAATGAGATGGGGGCATGATTTTCCTAAGGATAAGGAGGGGGAAATATTTAACTTTTGGGGCCAATGGGGAAAAGCCAAATGTCAATGGGAGAACCCATCAAACAGTCAACTACCTTTCTTGTCTCATTCACCGAATCATTTAATTCTGCCAGAAATTGGTTGAAGTAGTTATTGCATGGGGATGGGAAGAGTATGGGCATGAATTTCGAATTTGGGGAAAATCGTTTTTTACTTTTGGGGCAAGAAAACACCCAAAATGCATGCCCATTTTCCCATACACCCATGTTCTTCATTTGCTCATGCAAGGAAATCTTGGGAGTTGTTTTACCTTCACGTTGTTGCTCATTTTACTCATCTTGCATGCCCAAAAATCCATTTTTGGTGTTGTTCAGCAAGTGGGCAAGGAATATTTTCGTTTTGGGAGTTTATGGCAGTCATTTGGTTCTTGTAATGCCATAAACGTCCTCAAAATTCATGGGCAAAGAAGATTCACGTTTTTTGTGGTCTGTGGAGGCCATTGTGCCCATGTGAAGCCAATGAACATTTGTTGAAATCGACTTTGGCTCCTAGGGTTGTTTTAACCACTTACCCTCTCGAATTTTAGCTTCCAGGACGTTTTTATCCATGCCCAGCACTGTAATTGTGGTGTATTGAATTGGGTTTTGGCCACGTTAGGGCCAAAACGTACCTGGGAAATCGAATTGTTGTTAGGGGTTGCTCTTACCCTCGACAATTAATTTTGTGGCCGAACTGCTTTCCTAAACCTAGAAATTATGTATATTGTTGTGTATGCAATTGGTATTTGGACTGTGTATGAGTGGGAAGTAGTTTGCTTGACAAACCTAGTGTTTTGCAGGAGCCTCATAGATAGAGCTAGAGGAATGGCTCTCTTCTCTACACCCCCTGAATAGCACTGGAAGGGAATTCATGGCCCGAGGGACTGTGCAGCAGAGAAGGGAATGATTTCTTGTGTTGGGTGTGTGTGGATGTCTTAGGAGTCAGGCTAGTTCCGGTGTAGGCACCCTTAGCTCTTCAATGAGCCCACTAGCTTAGCAGACAATGCTCCCATCTCTTGATAATCTGATAAACCCAAACATAGCTTTGGCTTGACTGAGTTTGACATATCCTTGGCTATGTGTGAGTTTGCTTAGTTTTCTTTTCCTTGGGGAAATCATGCCCATCTCGGGGGTGGTAGTGTTGTTGAGAGATTAAGGAGCACATTGGCCTATGGTTGGGTGGAACGTTGCAGCGACATAGCTGGTTGTGGGGAGCTTCATTCGAAGATAAGTATTCTTGTGTAATCACCCATGCAATTGTTTTGTTTATGTGAATTGTGATGAACGTGTAAAATGTGTTGAATGCTTGAACTAAATGTAATTTGCTTCCGCTGAATGTTAATTCTTTATGCATTTGTGTATCTTGAGTTCAACGCATTTTATTTTACGTTTATGGGGCTAGTTCCCGGATTGAAGCAGCAGTAGTCGTGTCCTCTCTCTGATAGAGGGGCAGGGACGTGACAGAGAAAGTTAAGAAAAGGGAGATCAAGTCGCTAATTTGCAAGGCTCAGTTACAACTAGAATTTGTTGAGTATAGGGATATAGTGGATCTATTAGATGCCTTCGTCAAGTGGCAATCTTCCCTTGGAAAATCTGAAAACTGATATTATGTAATCCCCATATCTTTGGAGGACTTTCTTTATTTGTAATATTTTGCAATGAATATTTAAAGAGATGGGATATCTCATAGTGAGCATCCAGAACAGAGCTCGTGGGAGTGACCCTTGAGGACTATAGGAGAAATAACCACAAATGAAAGACCAGAGATACTCTGTAATTTTTGCAAGACTGTAATTTCTTACATTTTCAATAAAATTCACATAGTTTCTTTTGTCATCTTTTGATTATTCATTAAATTTATTTAGTGAATCTTGGTTATTCTCTTATTTGTCTGATCCCTTGATTATATGTTGCTTTATTAACAAACACACTAATTACTGTATTGATTTCTCTTTACAAAGTTACTGTGTTGTTTATGCATTAAGTAAATTTCTTTATTTAATCCATATACTATCAATTGCAACTAATGAACAATCACCCCTGTAAATGTTGATTTTTCAATTAGTATTACTCTGCTAGAACAATTATGCACTTAATGCCTTTGGATAAAACAGTTCAATTTTAACTGTTTTAGTTTTATTTGAAGTTGGAAAAGAACAAATCTGATTTATATTTCTATACGTTGGATTAATTTTCTCTATCATAAATTATAGATCTAATTGTTCTAGTACAAATTACCCAAAGTTATTGTTTTAGTTTACTTAGACAGTTCAGTTCACTATTACCACAAACCTTTCCAGATCTTCCACATAGGAAGAACAGATCCATTCGGATCTGATGACCTTGTGCCACTAGAGGCCTTATATCCATAGGAGTCATTCATCCCAAAAAACTTGGGGATAAAACCATCTATGTGTGGGATTGTTTGAAGCCCTTCAGGTTGGAATTTCTCCTCCTGTTGAATGCCTTGTAGTTTTCCAACAGCTACAACTTGGGGCCATCAACAAATGGCGCTAGAAGGAGGGCCATAGTTAACCATTCCTAAACAAAGTACTAGAAAACATCCTCCACCTAGATCATTGGTTGTTACAAGGATCCAAGCCCAAGCATCTACATCAACTGTACAACCATTAGAGAACCAAACCACATTTCCTACTACCCCTGTCTTGGAACAAGTAAATAGAAGATCGGAGATCATTCTTGTGTCACCTACTTGAGTTCCTTTGACTCTCGAACAAGATAGGAAAAGTACTTGGGAAATCACTGCCAGGGTAGAACAAAGGGCTGGAGAAGCTAGGAACCTCAGAAACATTGTATCCCAACCTCTTTCCACTAAGAATTCACCTGTTAGTACCTCGAACAACCAAAACAGACTTGAACATGAATCACTTCCTGAGGTCCAAGATAATCCATTATTTGAAGTGACATATCATCTCCCAGATATTCCCCACCCCAACGTACAATCTGGTGGAACACCACCTGTCTCATCTTCATCACCATCTAAGGAGTCCTCAGATAGTAAAACATCCTCAAACCCTTCTTCGTCTGAAGAAACACCAATGGATAAACAACTCAATAGACCCTGGTTTGATCAGGATGCAGTTTTCATCCCTGGACAACAACATAAGCTTCCTAAAAATACTGAGAAGTGGATCCCTAGCTTTAATCCTGAAGAAAGGTCTCCTGTTGAGGATCATATTAGTGACTTTCATGCAATCCATCAGACTAAGAAATGTTGTGCATGAAGATGTAGGGTGTAGATTGTTCCCCTATTCCTTTGAAGGACATGCTTCCACATGGTACTTTGCCATAGAGTCGGTTTCAATCAACTCTTGGGATGAATTTGAAAATTTGTTTCTCCAAAAGTTTGGGGATGACAGTACTCCCAAAGATCTGGGTATGGATCTATCCTCTTTGAGGATAAAAGGGAAAGAGAGGGTTAAGGACTTCAATCAGAGGTTCTCTTTCTTAAAGAATAGGATTCCTTCTAATGTTCTTCCTGCCGAAGAATTATTATTTGCTTATAACATTAAGGGTCTGCCTACTCCCATTGCTATGTGGATAAAAAGAGCACACAAGACTACTCTCCAAGAAGCTTTTGTTGAATCCATCATGGTGGAGAAGGATATGGTCTAGCTAAAAGATAACCCATATGCTCAATCAGACCAACCTTCTACATCTTGTAGGAGGCATGAAAACTTCCCCAAACCCACGACCCAAACTAAATATCATTTCGAGATGGACACCATGAAGAAATTACTACAAAAAAATTGTAATGACATGGTGGACCTCAAAACAACTAACACTGAAAACAAGCAAATAACAAAGGTTTGGAAAAGCAATCTTTTAGGAGACCTTATCAACCTCCTCAAAATCAACCACCCCCAAAACCTAAAGAAACATTGACTTATGAGGAGATTTACTCTATTCTCAAGGCCCTAACTACTGGATCCCGAACTGTTCTTGATGACACTACGGACAGTTCTTAAGAAGCTAAAGATTCCCTACCTCCTGACGAAGAACATGATCAACACCTAAACACCATCAACTGTTTTTCAGAATTACCAATGGAAAAAGAAGATGATGAATCTGAATCTATCTTCAATGTACAACATTCTTATAACACCAAGAGTAAAGGCCACACTTCACAGGAAATTCCACCGTCAACATCTACTCCCAATACAAGTAAAGAAACTACTCCAAAAGAAAAAGGTAAATCTTGAGATTGAATACAATTTGGTTGATGATTTAAAAAGGGATAAAGCTAACATTTCTTTGTTTGAATTAAAAAAAATTCCTTCTATGAGGGAAAATCTGCCCAAGAGCATGATTTTGAATAAATCTAGGTAAGTTCATAAGCATAATTTGGAAACTTGTGTAAAGCATGATATCCAGAAGCCTAGTATGAAAATGACCCCTTCTTTCTTGCTTACTTTTGAAATATTTAATAGAAATGTCCATAATTGTATGATAGACTCAAGGGATTCATCCAATGTCATGCCATTGTCTCTCTGTAAGAAGTTGAATGCAACTTGGGAACTCTGCCCAACCCAGATAGCAACTGGATAGATTAAGAGTTAAGTTTGTAGGGGAACTAAAGAATGTTATTTTGACATTATCTGTTGACCCGAGGATTCATCAAACTATTGGCATTGTTATTGCTGACATTCATGGGGCCTATGTTATGTGGTTGAGTAGAGATTGGTCAGAAAAGATCAAGGGATATTTTTCCACTGAATGGTCTCATTTATGGCTCCCCTACAATGGAAAAACCAACCAAATTAAAATTGTAAGGGGACTTTATATGAAACAGACAGTCACTAATCTCAATGATCCTAGTGAACCTGTTGTCTTCTTTAGCTCAGCCATAGAACATTATACATTTGATTCTTTCTTTAGGAATCTACCTACCGACTCTTCCCCTGTGGAGGATGTTGGAAGTTTATCTGAAATCAATAATTACAATATTGTTCCATTTACTGGTTCTATTGTTCATAATGTATATAATGCGAATACCAACTTTAGAATAGATTTAAATTCATGGACCTTATTTTTTGATGGATCTAAATCAAAAGATGTTGCTGGTGTAGGTTGTGTACTGATAGATCCAAAATGCACCAAAATGATGATTTCCTACAGACTGGAGTTTGAGTGTACTAACAACATTGTTGAGTATGAAGCTCTTATATAAGGACTGAAGAAAGCAATCAATTTAGGCGCTCAGGTTATTGAATGTTATGGTGAATCCGAAATTATTGTAAATCAGGTAAGGAACAAGATCCATTGTTTATCACCACATTTGATCAATTGCCAAAAGCTTGTTAGGGACATGATTGGTTCATTTAAGGCTTTTAATATCAAATATGTCCCTAGATCACAAAAATTTGATGCAGAACTGTTAACCAACACTGCATCCAAACTCACTGCCCCCTGAAGGTCTGTCCCCTGACACTTTTTCCATTTAATTAATGTACAAGCCTTTTGTCCCTGATAATGTTACAAATTGGAAGGTATTTGATGGTGACCAACAGATTTTAGATTTTTTGATAGCCCTAGATACTTTTAAAGACGTAGCTATAGATGAGGCTGAACATGACAAGTCTTTGTCTGAACCTAATTTTCCTTCCAATCTTATCCCTAAGTCAGTTATTAATCTGGAAAAGTACTACGACTTGCAGTACAAATTCAAAGGTAACAATAACTGCAAGACACATAGTTCTTCCCTCAATTTTAAAACTGTCAATCTTGGAAATGAGCAGAACCCTCAACTTATCAACATAGGGATTAGTTGTTCACCAGATGAAGAAAAGGCTTTGGTTAAACTCTGCAAGGAGTATAAAGATGTGTTTGCATGGACATATGATGACTTGAAACTTTTGACACTACCATCATGCAACACATTGTATCCCCATGAAGCCTACAATCAAACCCTATCAGCAGAAGTTCAGAAAGATGCACCCCAGTCTTGAACCATATGTTCAGAAAGAACTTGAGAAACTATTGAAACCTAGGATCATTTTTCCAGTTAGGCAAACACAGTGGATTTCAAACTTAGTCCCAGTTTGGAAAAAGAATGGGGAAATAAGACTATGTGTGGACTTTCAGAATTTGAACAGAGCATCTGAAAATGACAATTACCATGTTCCTTTCATGGAGAAGATATTGCAAAAGGTTGCAGGTGCATAAATGTTTTCCTTCCTGGATGGTTTCTCTAGATATAATCAGGTATTGGTTACACCCTCTCATCAACTCAAAATCGCTTTCAGAACACCTTGGGGTACTTTTTCCTACAAAAGAATGCCCTTCGGATTGATTAACGTAGGTGCTATGTTCCAAATATCTATGGATATAACTTTTAGGGGTTTGATGCACAATTTTGTAGTAGTCTATCTAGATGATATTACAATTCATTCAAAAAAGAGGCATGATCATTTGTTTTCTCTTAGACAGGTTTTCAAAAGATGCAGGAAGTTTGGTATTTCGTTGAACCCAAAGAAGTCTATTTTTGCGGTTACTGGAGGTAAGCTTTTGGGATTTATTGTTTCAAAAGATGGCATGATCATTGATCCCGAGAGAACATATGCGATTGCTAAAATGGGGCTTCCTGGTTCAAAGAATGCCATGCAGTCCTTCCTTGGTAAGATTAACTTTGTAAGAAGGTTTGTACCCAATTTTGCTCAACTTGTTTGACCATTATAAGACTTGATTAAGAAAGATGTACCGTTTAAATGGTCTGACATTCAAAATGATGCTTTTATCAAGGTTAGAAAAGCTATTGCTGATGCTCCTGCATTAATGTCCCCATATTTTCAAAAGGATTTCATTTTGTACACTTTTTCCATAGACTTTCCTTATGCTGTTGTTTTGACGCAGAAACAAGAAAAGGACGTTGAAATCCCCATTTCATTTATGAGATCCACGTTTAAAGGGGTCGAGTTAAATTATACACAAATTGATAAACAAGTTTACACAGTTTATAAATCTGTTAAACATTTTAGACCCTATTTGTTGAAATCTAAAATGAAGGTGATTGTCCCTTATGCAGCCATAAGGAATGTTCTAATCCATAAAGAGCTTGGAGAGAATTGTTCTCGTTGGATGACTGCGCTTCAGGAATACAACTTGAAGATCAATCCTGTTAAAATTTTCAAAGGACAAAACTTGTGCTTGTTAGCTGCCCAATCAAATGATCCAGAGTAGGAACAACAATGGAAACACGAGGAAGATATATCTGCGGGTACTATGAATGTTATTTCTGCTCCCACCTCGGAATGGTATGATGATATCAGGTTTTATATTACTCATGGGTA
This sequence comes from Pseudotsuga menziesii, assembly GCA_001517045.1. Classification (NCBI taxonomy): domain Eukaryota; kingdom Viridiplantae; phylum Streptophyta; class Pinopsida; order Pinales; family Pinaceae; genus Pseudotsuga; species Pseudotsuga menziesii. Next base: position 222,397 of record LPNX010574659.1, on the reverse strand, counting down.
TGCTTATACAACCTTATACTTCAAGAAATGTAGAGCTTTAAGACTAAATGCAACACCTTACCAATTCATTGATAATGTGCTTTTCAGATGGAAATACGATGGTGTTTTCCTCATATGTCTAGAAAAAGCAGAGGCTAACAATGTTTTGTTTGAATTGCATGCAGGGCCTGCAGGAGGACACTTTTCATGAGAAACAACTGCTCACAAGGTCCTGAGAGCTGGCTGTTATTGGCCAACATTATTTAAAGATGCATATTCCTTTGTTCGAAGATGTCAAGCCTGCCAGAGATGTGCTGGCAGGGTAAAGAAACCTGCCTTTCTCCTCCAACATGTTACTGTCTAGTTTCCATTTAAGCAATGGGGACTAGATTTTGTTGGTCCTATTACTCCTCTCTCTTCCTTGCAGCACGTGTATATCCTTACTGCACTAGACGATTTCACTAGGTGGGTAGAAGAAATCTCTCTTAGGGTTGCTAATACTAACTCGGTAATATATTTCCTAGAGAGTAATATTGGAACTAGGTTTGGAGTCCCATAATATTTAGTCTTTGATAATGCATCTTAGTTTAATTCTATTGATATTACTCAGTATGCCCCTGAAAAGGGGATCAAATTCAAATACTCTACAAACTATTACCCACAAGAGAATGGATTGGCAGAGTCTTCCAACAAAAAAATGATCAATATTTTAAAGAAAACCGTGGCCACTCACCATAAAAATTGGCACACCTAGCTTTTTAATGCCTTGTGGGCAGGTCGTATAACTCCTAAAGCTTCCATTGGGAACTCTCCTTATTCCTCGTCTATTGTAAAGAGGATGTCCTACCATCAAACCTCTTACTTCCCTTGTTGCAATTGGCCTAATCCTTTTTACAGGACGATGCTCCTCCTCTCCAGAACAGAATTGACACATTGCTTAAATTAGAAAAGGAGAGAGAGAAATCCAGAAATAAGTTATACCAACACCAACAACTAATTAAGAGATGGTTTGATGAGAAGCCTTCAACCAATTGATATTTTCAGGTTGGGGATTTGGTGTTGAAATGGGACAAACCCCACAAGGACAAAAAATATTATACAAAATTTCAATGCTTGTGGTTAGGTCCATTCACTATTACATAAAAGCTTGTCCCTCGTAGTGTCCAATTGCAGACACTGGAAGTATTCCTTGAAGCCTACCCAGTGAACATCCAACTCCTCAAGAATGATTTTACTTGAGGTAAGCATTTGCTTATTTGTACATAGCTGTGTTTCTTTTGTTTTGTTTTCTTTGATTTGATTTGAATGTTTGCTTTCTTTCAAACATGTTACTGAATAGGCACTTCTAGAGCTAGTGATCAGTCTATCTCCATAATTTTTAGCTGAGGGATTAGAAGGTGGATATGTTGGAACATATTTACTCCATTTATATCCCAAAGAGTTCTCCTGTGGGGATACAACAAATAATCTGGGCAGACCTTTTAATTTTCAATATTTCTCACCTAAGTCACTATCTTACAAACTCTCACTGTGATATTTGAAGCTTAGAAGTGATTTGGTCTTCCTGTCATATGTTCCATTAGGGTTTGGCAACAAATATTTATAGCCTGGTCAAACTTGTTCTATTCTGGGTATCGCCTTCATCACCTTGAAATAAAATTTAACTAAATAAGTGTAAATTGCAAGATAGGGGGTCTTATCACAAGCCAACCTATCATGTTCATAGAGATTCGGTGAGTGACATTACCAAAAGATGGTTACCAAGCCAAGGTAGTGGCTTGCAATTTACATTGTAATTAATACTTGTTTGGTTCTTTCATGATTAGCTACAACTTGTTGTATTCAAGGACAAGAGGTCTTATCACAATCCATCATGACCATGATCATGGATCCTATTTTGGACTGAAATTACTAACAGGTGGTTACAAAGCCATGGTAATTGCTTTTAGTTTTAAACCTAAAATACAAGGAGTCTCTTGAAAGAGCTAGCTTGTTCAGTTTCCATGTAGGATTTGTGAATGGCATTGCACCTTAGCAGGGCAATGATCTTGTTTCGACTAAGTTTTGGTTAGTTTCTTCTTTCAAAAAAGAAGAAGAAGAAGAAAAATATGTATATATGTGTGGAAATAAAGTCACTAATTCATAATTAATAATTCAAGGTCATTGTTGGTTAGATAATCTTGAAGTGGATCAAGGATTCCCTAAGGTTCATAATAACCTGCCCTCTTTTGATTACATATTGGTCACATGGATACCCTATTGCTTCTAGGTTGCTTTTGTCAGCTGAGCTTCATTATAAGTGGTTTGGGGAAGGAAGATAATACTTTTGTTGCTGGATTCGATTGTATTCTTATTGAGTTACTCTTAGATTATAGACTAAAACAATTTTCTTTCTAACATATCTCTCTTCAAAGTTCTGAGTTGATTTGTATAGAGATAACTGCTTCGCCCAATGAGTCGCCATTGGTTGTTAGCACAACAGATCCCATTTCATTTGATGAAATGGGAGCCCCATTCATCATCATTAAAGTAATATTTGTTTTTATTATTTTTCTATGGGATATTATTTCTTGGGGTTTTCATCCTCTTGTCTTGTCATGTTTGATATTAATAAGATTATAATTCAAAGCCTTGTTTTTTTTTGTGGATTGCGAAAAATCCTATATTTTCTTTCAAATTTCTCTTTTAGCAATATGCATTCTGCAATCCGTAAAAGTGGATAGCGGAAGTCTATTTTTTGAAGGTTTTGAAATCTGTTTTCTCGCAACCTGCAATGTGGATTGCATATTGTGGAAGCAATAAAATTAATTTATAGTCACAAACGTTATCCAACAATTCTGCAACCCGCAATGCGAATTGCAGAAATCAAAAAATGAAAAATTTGTTAAAAGTTCATCTCCGCAACTTCATTCCCCGCCTCAATCTTAACCATTGATCTGTTTCAGATCTAAGGTTTAAATCCATTTCATTGTTGGGATAGTTAGTTTAAATATTTCGATTTTCTTACGATGTTTTCCATGATTTTTACATACGAATTTCACCCGCTCGAAAGAATTTGGTGTGAATTTTCATTAGGCCCATGGATTTCCTTGCTCTTAAGCGATTTGTTGGTAAGTATTTCAAATTTCTTCCTTCCATTTGTTTAATTATAGTAATTTTCATTTTGGGTAAAAATTGATGATTTTCCTGTAATTTTTATCATAATTTAGCTCATATCCTGCAACCATGTCGAGGAACACAAGGTCTAAAACCACTCTTAATGAGCAAAAGAACAAAGACCCCAGTTCCGGAATTTTCTTAGACACCAGTGGGCGGGTATCAGAGAATTTTCATCTGGACTGGTCTAGGATTTATGCCATTTTTTATAATGACGACTTTTATGCCATTCCACATGACCAGTTCACATTCCTGAACATAAGCAAATCACAACTCCATGCTATAGTGACCATGCATGCCTTCATGCCCTACACAGACCCCGTCAATTGGATGGTTAACCATGCAAAACCCCAGGACCACTCTTTTGATGACCACGCTCACACCCAGTTGGCATCCTTTCGTCCGGAGGTGTTTGCCACAACCTACGACCTTAACCCACCTCAACAATTTCTTAACAAGCAATTCCTTGAAGCCTCTGCTACACAATACAATTTTGACAAAATGATAAAGTCATGGATGGATAACCCTGCAGAATTCCTTCCTAAGCCTTATAAATCACACCCTATCTCCTATTTCAGAGAGTCATTTTTGCTATTGGCAGCCATGCTATGTAGGTTGTACAGGTTACCAAACTGCACAGTGTTTAAGGCGGAATGGGTGCCCCTCGCCCATCATATTCTTACCATAGGGGAGTCCTTTAACTGGGCTCAAATTCTATCAGTTGTTTTGAAGGAATTCATAGAGAAGTACCAGAAAAATCTGGCATCCAGAAAGCCCACCTTTTATCTATCAACTTACGTAATGGATGCATTTTGTGCATCGTTTCCACTTCCGACCATGGAATGGAATTGGACGAGGGTTGCACCACTTGTCCATATTTATTGTTCGACACTATGGAAGGACAACTTTGTCCTCTCTCATATATGACATCTGTGACCACTTTATTGGATCAATGTATCAGAGGATTTTCAAAGATGATTCTCCTACTTTTTCAGACAAAGCTAGAGCTCTGATCTCCATCATGGGGGATTGGTACGTTGATGAGTATTTTCCATACATCTGGATTTGGGGTGCCAACACTGTCCATCTGCTTCCCAGGATAGTTTCAGACAAAATGTTTCTAGAGGAGATTTCATTTCAGACTGTGATTGCTGGAGTTTTTACCAAGCTTACTGCAGCTAAGAGGAAAGGGTGTCCAAAGTTCCCCCTCAGCCTTGGACCATTGGTGATCCAAGATTCTACCCATTTAGGCACTCTGGGTAAGAAAAATGTTACTTTGAATCTTGGGGAATCCCCCAAGAGAATGCATGACCCAAAGTCCTTCCTGGCTAAGCATTTTACCCAAGAGCATATGAAAACTGGTTACTCACATCAAAAGGACCCTGATGATTCCATATATCAAGGGGCTAAAGAATTTTCAGAAGTGGTAACCAACATCACCACACCTAATGAAAAGAGTTTTATTTTGCAATATTAGCAGGAATTGAAGACCAAGGTGCTTCACTCATGGAAAATGAAAACTAGCAGACCTAAAGTTCTCTTAATCAGCCTGAATACTGATCAAAATCCTCTTCCGCAATCTTTATTATGCAATTGTTCCCTTTCGCAACTAAGTCCTTTCGCAAATCCACCTTTCCACAATATTGAGTTTTCGGAACTCAATCCTTCTGCAACGGAGCCTTCCGGAACCGTCTTTCCGCAAGCTTCGTTTCACAACACCTTTTCTGCAAGGCTCTTTACCGCAATTTGCGGATTTCAGATTGCGGGTTCACCAACTTTCATAATCGAACTGCCGCAACGATCCTTTCCACATGCAGATTGCGAAATACGGGTCCTTCTTCCCACTTTTCTAAAGTTGGCTTCCGCAATTTGATTTTTCTGAATCATTGATTCTTTGCGGCCTCGCTTCTAACGGTTGATCTATTGTGGGTTGTGGATATCACCTTCAGAATTATAGATCTTCACTTCTCTTTTGCGGAAATTAACCACAACCGTTGATCTGCTGAATTTCACAGATTCTTAGGTTATACTGGGACAATTGAATTAATCCATGGAATGATTTATTCGTGAGCGGAAACGACTCTGTGCTAGTGAGGATTCTTCAATGTTTTGTCAAACCATCAAATCGCACATGCCCATATACATAGAGAGCTTAAAATCATATTTTCAGGTTATTGAAGGAAGACATCAAATATATGAAAGCACACCCACAAATTTTAAAACTATGTTATTCATTCAATTAACCAACACACTTACATACTCTCTATTATCCTTCCCTTATGCTTGCTTATACATTAGATCAACTACATTTAAATAAAGCTTCGTCAACTTGTCATATCCGAATAGAAAGATTTGAACCCCTAAGAAAGGAAATCTACAACTAACCTATCCTCGAGCAACCCCTTACAAGATTCGAGGACAATAGTGGCAAATTGCCAGTTATTACAATCAAAATAAATCCTAATAACTAACCATATCCTTCTAGAATTTGATTACATGGAAATGCAAAAACAACATTGATTGCTTATTCAACAAACAAATGACTTTGTCTCGATGCTCCCACATCATACTCCGGGGGAAGAAAAGAATTCTTGAGTAAGTCTTCGGGGTGTACATGGTACTTGAAAATATTCAGTTCTATCATCCACGCTGCATCTTCAAAATGATGATCCTTCCACTTGACTAAATACTGAAAACAATCCATGTCCCTGGTACTCCTTGAAATCCTTTGTCAATGATAGTTTCAATTTGGGGTCGTTCCTTCTATGGTAACTGTCCTTGCCAATCTATAGAGGAACCATCTCCACTTGAAGTTGTTTCTTCTGCATAAACACATGAACCTTTAAAAGGATATATATATGAAACATTAAAAATATGAGAAATCTAAAGATCAGAAGGAAGTTCTATTTCATAGGCATTTGCAGAAAACTTCCTTAGAATTTTACAAGGTCCAATCTTTTTAAGCTTCAATGTATTGTAGGTTCCCTTAGGAAACCTCTCTTTCCTAAGATAGGCCATTATTAAATTTCCAACTTGAAAATGAACTTCCTTTCTTTTTATATCTGCTCTCTGTTTGTATTTTCCTGCGCTTTCTTGTAATTTATTCTTCACACCCTCTTGTAGCTCATGCATACTGGATGCAAAATTTTCACCATCTACACTTCTTCTTTCCTGTCCTCCAAAATTTCTAAGTTCATATACTCCTCTTGGGTTCATTCCATATACAATCTGAAAAGGACTCATACCTGTACTTTCGTTAGGTGAATCATTATAAGCAAACTCAGCTTGAACAAGAGCTAAGTCCCACTACTTCAGATTTTCATACACAAGACTTCTTAGTATGTTTCCCAAACTCCTATTTACCACTTCAGTCTGACCGTCAGTATGAGGACGATAAGAAGACATCAAACTGAGATTGGTACCCAACTTCTTGCATAGAGTTCTCCAAAAATGACCAACAAATTTAGTATCCATGTCAGACACAATGCTTAAAGGTAAACCATGCAACTTTACAATTTCTGAAAAGAATAAGTTAGCAATGTTTGTTGCATCATTGGTATTATTACAAGCAATAAAATGAGCCAATTTTGAAAACCTATCCACTACAACATAAATAAAATCATTTCCCCTGCGAGTTCTAGGAAATCCTAGAACAAAATCCATACCGATGTAATCCCAAGGCCTAGTTGGAATAGGTAGAGGTTGATATAGTCTAGTATTTTGTCTCCTCCCTTTGGCATGTTGACATATCCTGCATTTTTCAACAAATTTCTTTACATCATGCTGCATTCTTGGCTAAAAATAGAAAATACTCGCCTGAGCAAATGTTTTATCCTATCCAAAATGTCCTGACAAACCTGATCCACTTTGTTTCTCTTGTATCAAATTTTCTCTCATAGAACACTTTGGAATACATAACTTACTATTTTTTAATAGCAATCCTTCCTATAACATGTAGTCTAACCATTGGCTTCTGTTTTGGGTAACTGGATTCTCACAAGCTGCATGTACATCTTTGAAATAGACATCTTCCTTATACATATCAATCAAAATTTTAAATCCCAAAGTACTGACCCTAATCTCCTGCAAGAGCAAACTTACTCTGCTTAAAGCATCAACAACTTTATTAGATTTTCCACTTGTATGCTTGATCACAAAGGTAAAGTTCTGCAAAAATTCCACCCACTTAGCATGCTTATGATTCAATTTCGGCTGACTATTTATAGATTGTAAAGCATGATTATCAGAATATAATACAAACTCTTTAGGAATCAAGTAATGTCTCCATTTCTTGAGAGCTTGCACAACAACATATAACTCTTTGTCATATGAGGAATACTTATGTTTTGTCTCATTCAACTTCTCACTGAAGTATGCTACTGGTCTCTGTTCTTGACTCAGAACAACCCCTATTGCTATCCCACTAGCATCTACCTGAAAAACCTTATCAAAACTTGGAAAAGCTAGAACATGCTTCTTAGTGATATTCTTCTTCAACAATTTAAGATTTTCGTCAGTTGCTTCTGTCCACTTGAAAGGTTGTCTAATTTCCCTAAAAGTGTCTATTATAGGTGCACAAATTTGACTAAAATTCCTGATGAATTTTCTATAAAAGCTTGCAAGGCCATGAAAAATTCTTACCTCATACACACTCCTTGGAACTGGCCAACTTAAAATTGCTTGCACCTTATCTGGATCCATCTTCAACCCTTCTTCTGAAACTACAAATCCTAAGTAAATCAACTCTTTCTTCAGGAAACTACACTTTTTCATATTTATTAGCAGCTTCTCCTTTTGCAAGGTTTTCAACACCATCTTAAGATGTCTCAAATATTCTTCTTTATTCTGACTAAAAACATAATATCATCCAGATACACTATCACACATTTTCCAGTTTATTCCTTCAAGACCCCATTCATCAATCTCATAAAAGCCCTAGGTGCATTAGTAAGCCCAAATGGAAATACTAACCTTCATACAATCCATCATTAGTCTTGAATGCAGTGTTCCATTCACCCCCTTCTCTTATTCTATTTGATGATAACCACTTTTCAAATCTATCTTTGAAAAATACTTTGAACCACTCAAACAATCCATCAAATCATCAATACGGGCTAAAGGAAATCTGCACCTGATAGTGATCTTATTAATTGCTTTGGAGTTAGTGCACATTCTCCACCCACCATCCTTCTTTGGGCTAAGCACAGTGGGTACTGCAAGGACTCAAACTCTCCTTCACCAATCCTTTATCCAACAAATACTGAACCTGTTGCTTGATTTCTTCATTCTCTCGAGGAGTTAATATGTATGCTGCCTTATTAGGTAAGCTTGCACCAAGTATCAAGTCAATATGATGACTAACACTTCTCACAGGAGGTAAAGAATTTGGCAATTCATCTACAATAATATCAGCATATTCATCAAGAAAAATTATAACTTTAGTAGGCAAATCATCTAAATTTGTAGAAGTTAAAATTACCTTTGGTTTACCAACAAGAGCAAAATGTAGCTCCTCCTCCTTCTTAACCTCTTGTAATAGTTCCTTCCCAGTCATCAGCAAAATATTCGACCTTGAACTTTCTAGAACAACTTAATCCTCCAATGGTGACAATGTATATCTTTTTCCATCCTTTTCCAGAGAATAAGTGTTCTTTCTCCCATCATGAACAACTTTTCTGTCATATTGCCATGGCCTCCCTAAGAGTATATGGCACACATCCATAGGCATTATATCACATAACACCACATGTTTATAAGTACCAATTTGAAACTCCACATTGCACTGCTCATTCACTAAGAGCTGATGTCCTTTTTGTAACCATGACACTGTATAAGGAGCTGGATGTTTCTTCCTCTCCAATCCAAACTTTTCTACCATCTCTGTGGAGACCAAATTATTTGTACTACCAATATCAATGACCATTTTACAACACTTACCTTGCGACTTGCATTTAGTCTTGAACAAATTCTTTCTCTGGGTTAGTTCATGCACTTTCTTCTCTGTCTTTACCAAAACTCTTTTTTATCATAAGAGATTCTCCTTCCTTAGGAGGATTATTTACCTATGTTTCTTCATTGAATTCCTCACGAGCTTCAACAATATTTGCATTCCTCTGAGTTGCAGGTTTGTTCCTTAGACATTCCCATGACATGTGTCCAATTTCTCCACATTTATAGCATTTCACTTCTTTATTTCTTCCTCTGCCTCTACCTCCCTTAAATCCTCCTCTTTGGGGTGTGCAGCTACTAGATCCTTCTGCCTCATCCTTAGAGGTCTGAAACTTACCTCCTTTGTTTTGAGATCCTCTGATTGAACCTCTCCCTCGATTCTCCTGGTTCTGTCTTCTTAGTATCTTTTCTTCTACTCTTAAGGCTGACTGAAAAGAATCTTCAATAGTCTTCAAATTCAACAAACTAATATCATCTTGTATCTCAAATCTCAGTCCATTTATATATCTGGCCACTCTTTCTATGTTTCCTTATGTTTGTCCAACTCTAATATTCAGCTTAAAGAACTCTTCAGTATATTCCTTAACATTCATACCTTTATGTCTAAGGTTCTGTAGTTGTCTAATGAGATTTAACAAAGAATCCTTAGGCATAAATTGAATCTTAATTTTATGCAACATTTTATCCCAAGAATGAATTTTAGACTTACCTCTTCTTTCTCTGTAAATTTGTAGTTCAACCCACCAGATAGGTGCATGTCCTTTTAGTCTGGTTGCTACATATCTCACCTTCTTTTTATCTTCAATTTCTTCAAAGTCAAAATACTTATTTAAAGCATTGATCCAGTCCATAAGTTCTTCAACATTAAGATTACCTTCATACATAGGGACTTCAACTCTGGGTCTGTTACTAGCCCTCGTCAGCATCTTCATCACTTTTACTTCTTCAACAACCTCCTCTTGCTCATCTTCAGAGGATTATTCTTCATCATTGGTGTCTCTATTCTCTAAGTTATTTCATTCCATAGATTTCATTATGGCCTGGAGTTCTCTTAATTCCCTTTGGGTGTCTGTCTCCGCAACTTGTCTTCCTCGACCACGTCCTACAAGAACTCCACGTGCTCGTCCCCATCTCTGCATTATTCTTTTATAGATTATGATAAGCTATGATACCAAAACTGATGGCAAATGAAAACTAGCAGACCTAAAGTTCACTTAATCAACTTGAATACTGATCAAAATCCTCTCCCGCAATATTTATTACGCAATTCTGCCCTTCCGCAACTGAGTCTTTCACAAATCCACCTTTCCGCAATATTGAGTTTCTGCAACTCAATCCTTCCGTAACTGAGTCTTTCGCAACCGTCTTTCCACAAGCTTTGTTCCACAACACCTTTTCCACAAGGCTCTTTTCCACAATTTGCGGATTTCGAATTGCGGGTTCACCAACTTTCACAATCGAACTTCCACAACTTTGCGGTCGCAACAATCCTTTCCACGCGCGGATTGCAAAATGCGGGTCCTCCTTCCAACTTTTCTAAAGTTGGCTTCCACAATTCGATTTTTTCGAATCGTCAATTCTTTGCGGCCTCGCTTCTGACTGTCGATCTGTTGCAGGTTGCAGATCTCGCCTTCACACTTGCGGATCTTCACTTCTCATTTGCTAAAACTAACCACAACCGTTGATCTGCTAAATTTCACAGATTCTTGGATTATATTGGGATAGTTGAATTAATCAATGGAATGATTAATTCGTAATGCGAAAACGACTCCGCGCTATTGGGGATTCTTCAATGTTTTGTTGAACCATCAAATCGCACACGCACATAGAGAGCTTAAAATCACATTTTTTGGTTATTGAAGGAAGACACCAAATATATGAAAGCACACAGAGATTTTAAAACTCAGTTCTTCATTCAATGAACCAACACACTTACATACTCTCTATTATCCTTCCCTTATGCCTACTTATACATTAGATCAACTACATTTAAATAGTTCGTCAACTTGTCAGATCCGAATAGAAAGATATGAACCCCTAAGAAAAGAAATCTACAACTAACCTATCCTCAAACAACCCCTTATAAGATTCGAGGACAATAGTGGCAAATTGCAGTTATTGCAATCAAAATAAATCGTAATAACTAACCTTGTCCTTCTAGAATTTGATTGCATGGAAATGCAAAAACAACATTGACTGGTTATTAAAGAAATAGAGGACTTTGTCTCGATGCTCTTGCATCATTCACTACAGGAAACTACAACTGACAGTGGAATGCAAAGCACAGAAACAATTGGTTGAGAAAGAATCCCAGAAGTTACATGTTGGCTCTTCTTCAATGGAAAGTGAGCAGACTAGTGACCGTGGAAAGGTTGTCATTGAATACCCTCAACAACCAGAAACCTCATCCACTTTTGAGGCTTTAATAAGGTCTGCAAATATGAAGAGGAACTTGGAGCTGATGAGTTCAGTAGTAGAGGCACATGCATCAATTTATGAACCTAAACCAAAGAGGCAAAGGACTGAGTAGCCACCTCCACAAGTCAATCCACTACCACAGGTTGACCCACCAACAACAAAGATTGATGTCCATGAAATTGAAAGTGATATGGAAGAAGATACCTTCCCCTCTAGTTATTCCTACCCAATCATAGTGCCCACCATCTTGCCATATATTGTCTCAGCAACCCAGGCAGTTGGGGATCCTTTTGAAGGTTTGATTCATGACCATTATTTTTTTGAGATTCATATATTCCAAATTCTTACTCCTAGTAATGGTACAGTTGTTGTATCTTTACATATTCCTATTGCTATTCCTTTTTCAACAACATTTGAACTACCTTATGTTTCCACCCAAGTGACATCTTTACAATCCCCTTCATATTTTTCACAACCTGGTAGCTCTTATATTCCTACCACCTCATCTGAACCCATTACTTATGTTCCCATTTCCAAACCTTTTCGTTCCACTTCTCAAGCCTCCACACCTTCCAGTACCATTCCACAAATCAATATGCCTATCCCTTCCCCTGAAATTTCCCAACCTTTCCCTGTAGTCACAATCACTGAAGGACCCATTTCCATAGCTGAGGAAGTGGCCGATTTTGGTGATAATGCAATGGTGTCCCTTGGGGAATACTTTTGGAGCAGGAAAAAAAGGTTGTAGTGAAGAAAGGATCCAAAAGATCCAGGGAGGGAACTTTCAAGCATGTCTCAGTTCCCAATCAGATCATATGGAACAAAGCTTCCACATATGTTAAGCAGGAGGCCTTAGAGACTGCAGCTGCCATGGGAGCCTTTGCAGTAACCAATTATGACTTAGTTTCCTCACTTAACAAGGAAATTGAGATAAAAGAACAGGAGCTGCAGAGGATCAAACAAGAACAATCACAAGAAATTGCACGGCATCAAACTGAGATGCAAGAGTTGAAGGATGGTTATGAAGACCAGCTTAAACAATTGCAAGAGAAAAACAATCTCCTCAAGTTAAAGCTTGAAGAATCACAAGGGATCAATGTCAAACATGTGGAGAATATCACATCCCTTGAACATCAGTTGAAGGATTTTCAGTTTGTATATGTTGCTTCCTCTTTTCCAAGTTCACAGAGGATGAGTTTAAAGAATTGGCCTACAGGATTCAGAATGACCTTCACTAGGTGATGGTTGGTATGTTTGAAGGAATGAATGAGATGCAGGAAACCTATAATGCCTTTGAAATCCAATATGACCTCCTCTATGATCATAATCAAAGGAGTAAGGAAGCAACTAAATCCTATGACAATCTAGTTGACTTGTAGATATACATCAAAGACAAACCTGAAGATGTGCCAGTCCTTGAAAAAATCAAACTGAGAAGGATTAAGATTTCTCTAGAGTCATGGGAAAATGTCTGTGAATCAATAGAGTCCACCATTCAGGATGAACATGTAGCATGCAAGATGAGGTGGTTCGCCTCAGAAAACTTGCTAAGTTTTCTGGACTTACCACTGATGGATCTGATCGAAGATTCCATGCCTCTGAAGCTCAAGCTAGAACAGATTGAGAGGGATCTTTCAAAAGCTAAGGAGCAGATTCAACAAATTGATCACCTTCACCTGGCTGAGATCAGGGATTGGATTGAGTCTCCTTTGACTTCGCAGATGAAAATCAATCTCTTTCTCCGAGAATGGGAGAAAGTTAAGAAAAGGGAGATCGAGTCCTTAATTTGCAAGGCTCAATTAAAACTAGAATTTGCTGAGTATAGAGATATAGTGGATCTATTAGATGCATTTTCCAAGTGGCAGTCTGCCCTTGGAAAATCTTAAAAAACTGATATTATGTAATCCCCATATCTTTGGAGGACTTTCTTTCTTTGTAAGATTTTGTAATGATTATTTAAAGAGATGGGATATCTCATAGTGAGCATCCAGGACAAAGCTCGCGGGAGTGACCCTAGAGGACTATAGGAGAAAGAACCACAAATGACAGACCATAGATACTCTGTAATTTTTGCAGGATTGCAATTTCTTACATTTTCAATAAAATTCACATAGTTTCTTTTGTCATCTTTTGATTATTCATTAAATTTCTTTAGTGAATCCTGGTTATTTCGTTATTTGTCTGATCCCTTGACTATATGTTGCTTTATTAATAAACATACTAATTATTGTATTGATTTATAGTTACTGTGTTGTTTATGCATTAAGTAAATTTCTTTATTTAATCCATATACTATCAATTGCAACTAATGAACAGTCACCCCTACAAATGTTGAATTTTCAATTAGTATTACCCTGCTAGAACAATTATGCACTTAATGCCTTTGGATAAAATAGTTCAATTTTAATTGTTTCAGTTTTATTTGAAGTTGGCAAAGAACAAATCTTATTTATATTTCTATACGTTGGATTAATTTTTTCTGTCATAAATTATAGATCTAATTGTTCTACTACCAATTACCCAAAGTTATTGTTTCAGTTTACTTAGACAGTTCAGTTCACTATTACCTCAAACCTTTCCAGATCTTCCACAGAGGAAGAACAGATCCATTCGAATATGACCACCTTGTTCTAGTGGAGGCCTTATATCCATAGGAGTCAGTCATCCCAAACAACTTGGGGATAAAACCATCTCTACGTGGGATTGTTTGAAGCCCTTCAGGTTGGACTTTCTCCTCTTGTTGATTTCCTTGTAGTTTTCCAACAACTACAACCTGGGGCCATCAACACAACCATAATATCTTGTCAGTAAAAGGTTCATGGGATCTCTGTGAGGGATAACCTCTTGGGATCAAGTGCCAAGATAGAGTAGGAGACATAAAATGTAACATCAACTATCGGCTCTCATGATATACAATGTGTTCTTCTGGGTATTGGCTAGCGTTAATTGGAACCCCCTATCATGTGGATATAAAGTTGGCATCTGCTATGGGAATTAAGTGATCAATGTTGACCGCCTAACCAAATGGGTGGCCAACCATGTACTATGCATATGTACCATTTTCCTTGAAGATGAGAAAGAAGTACCTAATAAAGTTTTTTCAAGCGAGACAACTCTTCTTCTTCTCTTCTCTCCATGAAATTGTCACACCCCTTCGGGGGATATTGTAATGATACGTCGACATGAAGGTCTAGTTTTGTATAACTTAGTTTCCCAAGACATTTTCATTAGGGAAGTCCTTTCATCGAGTGTTTTTTTCCTTGGATGATTAAAATTTATTTTCAGTGATTTTAATTATCTGAGTTTTCACTCAAAAATACCTCCAAAGTGGTGAAAGGTGTTCTAATGATCGAGTGCGCGATGTGACTAATGTCTAGGAATGTTCTATGTAATCATGCTAGACACTATCCAAAGTCTTGTAGGATTTCAGTAGGTTTTACCTAGAATTTTTTAATTTTTGGTGATTAAAAAAAAAACCTTAACATAAAAATGTTGTAATAAAAAGAGGGTTAAATGACATCTAATGCCCACGGATAGGAGTATGGGTACTTAAAATCATTGGAATGAGTCCCTTTACACCATTGGGCGAAGTTTGAGGTGATTTGTATGGGTCTTACTAAGGTTTTGGACATTTTTTCCAAGGTCAGTCAAGGAAATAAGGAAAATGCGCAATTAATTAGTAATCCAAATTTTGGAAAAGTGCCTAAAGTAACTTAGAAAAGGAAAGTTAAGTTTATAAGTATTATGTTATGTTCCTAATGTGACTTTAGGACCAAAGAGGCCACCCCAAGCAAGTGTTTGGGAAAAATGAAGTTGTCACCCAAGGGGGGCGCCCTCTCTGCCATGGGAAATTCAAAATCCATGAAAAATAAGGAAATGAGGGGTCCCACCTCCATGGGTTCCCCTCATTTGACCTAGAAACAATATATAGTTCTTAAGAGGGGGGTCCCCCCCCCCATTATTTGTATTTCACACCTTAGGAGGCGCCCCCTTGAAGAGGTGCGCCCACTTCATGGGTTCCTCTCTCTAAAAATGCCAAGTGTTTGGCATGCAAGAGGGGTCTCTCTCTTGTTTCTCCTATTTAAGGAGGCCATTCCTCCTCATTTGGGTTACACACACACACACACTCTTGCTCATGCTCTCATTCTTTCTCTTCCTCTCTTTCCATAGCTCTTGCTTTGGCCATTGTAATTTTCATCTGTTTGACTTTGTTAGTACAAAATCTTTGGAGGAATCCGATGTCCTTTGTGCTTATTGATAGTTTGCTTCTATGCTCAAGTAACTACATAAGATAGGGAGGCCACATAAGCATAAGCATTTTCTTTGGTAAGATTTATGGTTTTTGTATTCCATAGATTTTGTGAGTTCTCTTTATTATAGATAAAGAAGTTCATATCTTTTCTAGTTTGAAATTTATGATTTATTTGCTCATAATTTGGTTTTCACCTCTTTGTAGTTTGGTAGTAAAAATCTTATTAGTTGCAGGTTATTTGGATTGAGGAGTGGGATTCCAAGCTTGGATGCCCCATTGCTTCACTTCTTGAAGAGCCAAGGAAAAAATTTCCTCTTTCCTTACACATGAATTTCTGCATTTTAGTTTTATTTTGTTGGGTTCTTCAAGTCTTATTTTTACTCATATTTACTCAAGTTATCTCAACATTATTCAATTAGCAACTTTGTATAAATTTTGTACATATATTGCACTAACATACTAACCTCCCCAAAGTGATTTGAGGCATATTTCATCATTTCTATTCGCTCGTTTTTAGTAGGTTGGTGACAAAACAAGGCAAAAATCTGTGAAATCTAAGCCATATAAGAGTTTCAAGGCCATCCCAAAGGAAGAGCTTTAGGGCCATCTCAAGAAAGGGTAANTAATAGGAATTTGATTAGATAGGAAGCCAAACAGGCTGAGCGGAAGGTGAAACCCAACCGCCATGTACTTTGTATAAATACAGGCATTTGCATTGGAAAAGAATATAGAATCGGGAGTTATTACCAACAAGTGGTATCAGAGCAGGGCTGTCTGCCATAACTCCTGGCTGCCATTCTGCCTGCCAGTCTGCTCTTTCAGAGCTGCCTGCCAGTCTCTCCTGCCTGCATGCATTGTATGCGTTACAATTCCTTCTCGATTGAGTTTTGTGTGCTGCGTTGAGAAGTGGGCTTGGTCTCACTCTGCTGTGAATATAGTGTTCTCATTTTTTGCTGCCTGATGAGTTTATTCCTCTACAGTTTTAAGGTTTCGGCTTAGTTTATTCTACCCTTCCCGCGGCCTCTCATTGCCTTCACA